>VZRJ01008648.1:81692-283854 GCA_013397565.1 Ptilonorhynchus violaceus | reverse complement strand
GGCTCTCGCTGCAGACACGACCGTCCTCACCGAACGCCGAGCAGAGAAGAGAAGCGAGCCCAGTCTCCACCCACCTCTCGCCCAAGTCTCGGGCAGTTCCCCTTCCTCTCTCGAGATGCTCCAGCCTCTGGGGAAACAACCCCCTTGCCAGTATTTCCAGGTCTTTGTTTTCTTTAATTGGGGGAATTGTCCTGGCTTCTGGGCTGGGCAGGTGATCCCTTTTGTCCTTAAGTATCGTCCATTCTGGGTGACCAGCGCAGAATGTGGTTGGACAGATCACTCTCTTTTGTTCTTAAGTATCGCACATCAGTTTCTGGCCAGCCCCTCCCCACCTACACAGCCTCCCTGCTACATGAGGGAAAGGAAACAAGTTTTCATTTTTTCTAACCCATAACAACAGGCTTTAAATCAAGGACCACTACAATAACTTACATTCACCTGGGGTTTAGTGCAACCACTGGAGAAACACTTTGCTGTTGTTAAGCATATCTTCCTCTATAACACGTATTGAAAAAGTATCAGAATAAAAACTGGATATTTTAGGAATATGAAGGTTTTATATAAAATCTTCTTCCAGAGTATGAGTATTGCTAGGTGTATTTTTGACTAGCAAATTGTGCCCATAAACTTGAGGAACAACTTATAACGGGAAACAAAAGAAATCAACTTGCTAGTCACCACAGTAAGTGACTGATCTGATTTTGTCTTTTGGTTTTTAAGTGCTCATGACAGCTTTGAAATTCTGATTAATCTTTTCCATTGGAAAGACATAAAAGAAAGTCAAAATTAAAACAAAAGACAGGTAACAACTAGAATCTAATGAATTTAATTTAGGAGAAAGGATTTTTTGTAATGCATAGTGTATTATAAACAAATACTTAGTAAATTGTCGTCAGGAAGAGGATACAAATCACTATACTAATTATTTAATATTAGAGTGAAAATAATATAATAATCATTAAACAACAATAAAAGAATATTTTTTCTCTCATTATAGATATTTATAGAAAATTCTGTCACAAGCTGTGAAGGGATAAGGACATACAAAAGTCCATAAAATTAGAAAATGAGAAGCACAAATGTGAAATGTTTCAGAGTGACTGCCAAAAAGACATTTCATTATCCTTCCTCATGAAATGTATTGGAGTTTATGGAGGCTGTAACTGCATTGTCCTCAAAGAGCTGCCCTTAAATGGTGTAAGCAACGAGGAAGCAGGCAAAACAGTTCATCATTTTCTAGATATTATTACTCTCAAATGAAATAATAATCCATTGATTAACTAATTAGTCTAGAAATAGGTTGGCTGAATTGGGTGTGGTTTTGAGCAGGAATAACAATTTTTTTTCCTACTAGCACACATGCAAAATACACTGAAGTTTAAAATGGGTCATAGTTGGCCCAGAATACATCTTTCCATCACATTTCTTTCAAACCTCTGTTTAGGCAGTATCCTCAAATTGTCAGAAAAGTTTAGAATATACTGTAAATAACAACCATGAAGTTCTGAAACTGGTGTCACATTTGCCTGTTATATGTTATGCTTTTCTGATAATAGAAGAGGAGTTGATAGGATCTCATGTATTTCTCTCTTGCTGGATGGCATTAATTTATACTATTTTTTTCTAGTGAGTCTGTGTATAGTGGTTCACTAGACAGAGAAAGAATAATTTATGGACTGTAAAATATGTGGCTGCTACAGAAGTCAAACTGTTCCTTTAAGCTCCTGCTCCTGAGGACCTAGCTCCTCATACACTCTCTAAAGGGGAAGGGCAAAATAATTATTTCACTAAAATTTTAATTCAAAGAAAATTAACTTTCATGCATTTTTTTTAATTTCAGTTTTGCAGGAATGACTCAAGTGCATCTCAAAGAATAAGTTGGAAAAGTTTATGTATAAAAAATGCTGTATTTTTGAAAGTAATTTTTTCTTTCACATTCCTGTGGAACTGCTTTTTACACTGCTTTTAGTGAAAAACACGTTAGAAAGTCTGCCTTACAAGCAGAACCAAAATTTCCAGCCTAATAGAGAATCAACCTCAGGAAAACAGAGTGGGTAGGGCACTGAACACTTAATAGGAAACATGACACTTTAATTCAAATGTCTGCTCCGCCTAGCAAATCTGGGACTTGAATCTTTGCCTTTTACATTGCAGGTGAGTGCCCTAACTCAGTTTTAGAAGCCATTCTGGAGTTTTGCCTCTGCTTCATATTGAAAAAAAAGAGAGAAAAAAGAGTGCAAATAGCTTAAAATTCTTTAGTGGGGTCCAAGAGTGAAGGTGCAGAATGTCCTTTGGATGTATATTAATGTGAAATAACTCGACTGCCTGATTAATACATCATCCCTGTGCTCTGAGCAGCCCCATGACACATCTTAATTCATTCTTGGGATCTCCTTTAGAGAAAACTACAGAATGTCTTCCAAATGAGTCAGAGTGCAGCTCTGAGAATCTGCTCTCTACAGGCAGTGTGGATGATGTTAAACCAGCTCTTTATGTTCCTCTTGGCAACTACATCACCAACTCCTCCCATTCCAGTGGCTTTTTAGATAACCGACATCTATTTCTGAGCACAATGCCTAAAGACATGCAACATGCTTTTGGAAGCAAGCTGTAAAACATCATTCTGATCATTCTCCATACTATGCTCATGATTTTTGATTAATGCTAACAATAACAAAATTGTATGTGGTCTAGGAACATGTGGGAGCCATATATCACTCATAAAGGGATCAAGGGCCAAGTGCTATGCTGTAGAGTCCACTGTGTAGTGGACTGGTCTTCAGCCATGGGAATGTGAACTACTCTGTGTCACCTGAACGGGAGGACAACAATCACTTCTCAGCCTAGTTTAAGTACAGTCTTTGCTTTGCTTGAGTCAGAGCAGGGGCTCAGAGTTAGTTCTTTCGTCTCACTTGAAAGCACTAACCACAGTGCTAACAAAGGGTCACTGCCAGCTTCTCACAAAAGAAGACTTGTGACTCTGTCTCCTGTGCACATGAGTTCTGAGAGAGTCCAGATTTAAGACAAACCTCTCTTCACTATTTCATACTGGCATCTGGATGCCTCAGAAAACATTTGCCAGCATAACTCACAGGTATCTAGTACTCTCAATGTGTCATATAACTCTAAAACCACAGTAAAAGGGAAGATTAAAATAAAGGATAAAAAAAATATTTTGCATGAAAGCCTTAAAGCAAAGTCCTCACTGTAGAAGCTCCTTTTACAGAACTTCTTTTTCATCCCCAACTGGTGGTGGTTAGTCTGAAAAGGCAAGGTATTTGAGTGTGCTTCTTGCTAACACCGTTTCATTGCCATCATAGGTGGGCAGAGACATCCTGAAACAGAAGTTCCAGTTGATGATACAAGAATTTTTTTCAGCCACATTAATCACTCCACTGAAGTTTGGCTTGTGATACCTTGCATACAGCAAAATAAATAAACTCCCACATCAATAACTCATTCAACCACATGGAATTCTACTTACCACATGACTGAACATACTATTGATTTTAAACTAACAGCTATCTAGCTTTTTCATCCATCCAGCAATACTGGTTGGTTCTGTTTCTTTTTATTTCAGCTCCCAAACATTTCCTTTATCCTGTCTGGCCAGCTTTCCAGAGGTCTGTGCTTTCCAGTGATATTTTGTTTTAGCCAGTCTATGATTTGCATTCAGAAATCCCATGTTTGAGGAAATAGGGTTTTCTTTACAGCATTCGTGGTCATCTATCAGGAGTAAAGCATAAAGAATTTTTGCCAATTCAAATTAGTATCTACAAATAATATTTTGTTGGAAGCAATGAATCATTAGAAGACATAATCCACAGTAATGTTTCTTAAAAGTAAAATTTTCTAGTTTAAGGAGCTGAGTCCAGCAGAGCACAGGAGTTTTCACTATATGGATCACTTAAGGTAGGCTGACCAGCACACTGTGAAATATACTGTAAGGGATAGTCTTGTGGTGGTGGAGAAATGGTGGAGATAACTGAAAGATTTCCCTGTTTCCAATTTTTTTTTTGTTTTGTACATTTGCAGTCAATGTGGAATTCATATAAGGCCAAATGAGTGACTGGACAGTTGTGCTAGAAAACGGACAAGGAGAGAAGCTTTATGTTGCAAGAGGTCACGTAGAAAAGAAAGATTAGAAAATAAATGCAGACCTTGAGGATAAAATCTTATTTTGCAAAGACAAGCACTGTAAGTATTTTTTTTACCTTACATCAAAGAAGATTTATACAGTAAATATAATTGTATTTGGAGAGCTTAGCATCTGTTATTCTTTCATATTGATTAAAATACTTTAAATATCAGGACTCACGTGACAAAGACAGCATTAGCTTGAAATGAACTGTTGTTCTCTTGCTATTAGCTGAATGGTTTGCAGTATCTAAAAAATAAGAAAGAATCAGGTATTATTCACAAAAAAAAATGGCAAATGGAAATAGGCAAATGGATTTTGTCAGGAACATAAAATATGCAGTCCTTTAAGGCTTGTTTTTTAGGAAAAAATCTGCAAAGATTTAATATTAAAATCATAGTATATTTAAGACAGAAATATTTTTTACAATCTTTTAGTTGTCATCTTTAACATTACAACAAGTGTTTTTCCTTTTAGTTGCTTCTATATTTAAGTTTTTCTCATCCAACAGCTTAAATGAGAAATCTGGTTTCTACAGTAAATCTATTCCAATCCTATGATATTTTCGGACTTTATGCTTTTTTTCAGTAGGGGATTCTTATACTGGGTAGATTTAGGAGAATAGTAAAGTATCTGAGATTAAACTAAAGCTGCCAAGTTGATCTGCCACAGAAGTTAAATAGAGTGATGCCTGTAAATCCTAGAATGGGCATCTCATATTCTAATAGTTGTACTTCCACGATGAAGTATTATCCCTTAATGTTTTCTAAGCAGCATCTGTGCAAATGTGTTTCATTGTGAAATCCCTTGGACTGCTTTAACTCTAGTACATATTGGCAAGTGGGTGGCCAGTTGCACCTCCCATTTGCATTGCTGTGGGAAACAAGATGTTGACCCTTCCTGTGCCTCTGGGCCAGAGTTGTACACAAACTTCAGAAACAGCCAGCAGTCACAGGCTGGGGTTGCTAAGGCAATGCTCTCAATAGAAACACTGCTTAAACCATCTCTTCTGGACTGGTACCCATTTCTGGATGGCTTTGGACTGTTTGGTGAAAGGGAGTTGTGGCTGTCCTAAAATATAGCAGATGTTTCCAACAGTTATCCATTGCAAAACTCCTGTTCTCATGGTCTTAATCCTTTTTTCAGAAGACTAAGGGAGTACTTAACAGGGGAAGATGTGACATGATTTAAAATTTGGGAAAAAAAAACAAAAAAGAAAAAAATAAGTAGACTGCTAGAAATTGCTTTAAGGCTGTATTTCCACAGCCTTTCTCTTCCATGCATGGGAGAGAAGCCTCTGACATTGTGTATGAAAGAGAGAGCAAGGGAGACTGACATACTAATCCCTCTTGTAAGCAAAAGAGTAGAAAAGTGTCTAGAGAAGTGCAGGGAACGATCAAATCTTTGACCAAGAACAAAAGGGAATAAACTGCTTTGTGAAAGGAAATAAAACAGATCAAAAAGAGGAGCGAGTGGTCATGACTGAGTCATTGTGTGTTTACTAGTTTACTCCTGGGTTTTTACATCTCTGAGTCAGAAACCCTAGAGAAATGTAAGAAACAAGGTTTTACACAGCCTGTCCATCCTTTGTTGACACGCTTCTATGAACTACTGAATACAAAAATGACAATCAAGTCCCAAAAATTTTAACTTCTCTAAACAATAAACACAAAACCAAAAAAACCAGTTTTTCTAAATTTCTTTTCACTGTAAACAGATTTCAAAGAAGAGTCTACAAACTGAATTTGAGATGTTTTATTTTAAAAATCACTGTGTAATGCTTGGTATTAGTTGCAGTTAAGCTTTATCTAATTAAATGAGCTGAAGACTGGGAACAAGACACCTTACAAGTATAACAAATGTCTAGTTAGGTTTTAGAAAGCACTGATCAAAAAACCTGATTTAATTATGTACCTCATTATTTCTCTTCTCTCTTTAACTGTTGTATCTTTCAACACATTTTAAATAAAAGTGTTGATATAAACTGTTTTACCAAAGGGTGATTCGAGTGCACAAATATGGTACCAGATGCCCTAGGATACTTGAGACGTGCACGATCTTGGCAGAGGCAACACAGGACTGCAGGAAGTCCATGCCCTTCTAGAGATGCAGCTGGAAGCCTGGAAGAATGACAGAAGGTTCCTGGCCTGTCTCTAGCCACAACCTTTTAGGCAAATGATTCCAATGTCAGTTCTGGCTTACTGTCATTATAAATGTTCAGGGGTTAGTATAACTTCGGGCACTCAAAGTCAATCCATGGTGATGCTTGTGAAACGGCAAATCCCATGTTTGTGAAGATTTAGGTCATAAGTGGCTTTAAGTTGAAGAGGTTTTTATGGTTTAAGTAAGCCAGAATTTGGCATCACTTTTCTTTTTCAACTGTCTACTGCAAAACTGAAGTTGTTTGTTGAAGTGCTTTTGTGAGTAGGGGAGATGAGGAAAACTGTGGCCAAAAAAAAAACCACCAAACAGGTAAGAAAGCTCCTTCTATTGTGTCTTACTTCTCATGCCTGATTGTTCCTTTTTACCATCCAACACCTTCACTGCTGTCATGGTTCAACCCTGGTAGGCAGCCAAGCAGCGCATAACTGCTTGCTTACAACCTTCCCTTCCTTGATACCACAAAACCAAACAAAAAAACTCAAAACAAGCAAAGAAGAAAAAATCACACACCCCTTCCCCCAAAAAATCCCCCCGCAAACCAAAAATACCAAAACCAAAAAACGCCCAAACCAACAAACAAAATAATCACAAGAAGAATCAAATCCAAGAAAAATGAGTGAAAAAAATACAATTGTTCACCACCATCCAACTGATGCCCAGCCAGTACCCAAGCATCTGTAGCCCTCACAAACCTCTCCCCATATCCAAATTTTTATTCCTGAGCATGATGCCACAGGATATGGGATGATGCCATACGGTCTTCTTTCGGTCATTTGGGGTCACCTGTCCTGGCTGTATTCCTTTCCAGCTCCTTGTGCACCCCCACCCTCCTTGTTGGAGGTGAGAGGCAGAAAAGGCCTTGGGTCTTTGTCAGCACTGCTCAGCAGTGAGGAAAACGTCTGTGTTATCAACAGTTTTCAGCACAGATCCAAAAACCAGACCCATAGAAGCTACTACTACAAAAAAAATTTCAATTCCAGAATTCTATCTATCCCAGCCTAAACCAGTGCAAGTGCTTATGGCATGTGGACTGCAAATCTGCATTCACTTACTATTGCTAATATAATTTACACTGATTCTGAATTTGGGAAGTAAAATGGTTTCCATGCAAAAATAAGAGTTATCATCTATCTTCTGGTTTTTACTGCTTCCATTTTTTACCTTACTTTCTCCCTGTTCTTTCTAGAATTTTTGTATTTCTTTAAAACTTTTTCTTTTTTCTTACATATATCAATATTATTCATATTCCTTGTTAGCTTTCCTTTGCTCTCTATTTCCCTGGATGGATTATACCAGAGTGGATTTTAATTGTCAGTTCTTCCATTTTTTCAGTCTCAATAGTATATTTCCTCAGTGCTATAAAATATCAGCCAAAGTTCCACTGAGAATTTCACATTCCCTCGTAGTCAGACTTTCTGACATCAAACCTAGTGCATTTCTTTCTCTGCTAAGAAGTCTCCTAAGTACACCAAATCTGAAGACTTTTTGTTTGCTACATGCTGCATGTTCTCAGTATCATCTGTGTTTATACTTGTCTCAAGTCATTGCATTATACACAAAACTGCCTCTAACCATGTAGTCTATTTAGCAGAAAAACAAAAACAAAAGAACCAAATAAAAACAAGCCCTCTTTCCCCAAGACCTCCCTTCCAACAATTTATAGTTCCTTGGAAAAAAAAAAAATTCCTCTTAGATTTTTGCTTAGTTTCTTTCAAAATCAGTATCAAGGTAATTACTTTTCCCTTGATAAAGATTAAAGCCAAGCTCTTAGAGACCATGCTGAGTGTACTGCCATATCTGCTCTAACTGCTCAAGAGATCTGTAGCTACCTCAGTGAATTACCTGACTGCCTTTATTATCCAAATTTCTATCAAAACTTTCTCTACTGTCATTCCAAGTGTTTATGCCATTTTTCTCAGCAGATTCTATTTCATTTCTCAGTAATGTTGCTATTCTTGCCTCCTGTTTTTTTCTTATCTGTGCCTTATATCCTGACACTTTAAATCATCATGCTCTGTATTGATTCAGTAAAGTGCACTGTTCCACTCATTTTGTATTGTACATATAAGTGAAAATCAACAAAAGTGTTTATGGGAAGTGAGGAGGACTGACAAATATGTCATTCTCAATTCTCAAGTTTTACCCTGATTAATGGGTGAGCACTCAACAATATGAATAACGATTGCTGGTTTCACAACTGTCCGTAGGTGCCTGACTGAACAGGATTTTGGTGCCTGAGTCCCTAGCGAAATCAATGAAAATTAGAATTGTGGTCCCTAAATAGCTATGTATTCCTGTCTCCTGTAATAACTACCAATAGGACAGATACAAGTTTCTCAGTGATGTTTAAATATGTGTGAACAAAACACAGCAGCTTATAAATTTAGAATGAGTTATGAAATGAGAAAGATAGTTAAGAGCCTGATCCTTCAAATTCCTATGCTTGTTCCGGTCTATAATAATAGGTAAGTAAATAATTTTGTTGATTTTGATTACAATGTTTCTTGCTGTGTTTTAGACGCTTCATGTAGAGGGTGTCTTTCCAGGAAGACCTCTCATACTGATTGTACCATAGTGATGAAGCCTCATCATCACAAGACACAGAAATCATGCAATCTACAGTTCCTATGAGGAAATTAAGAGCTTCAGTGGATGGAAGTATCACCCTGATGTTGACCTGAAAGAAAATGTTCTGTGTACATTCCCCCAAGGAAAAATATGAAAAAAAGAAAAAAAATATGGCAATCTGACATTTACCCATGAAAAATGTCAATATAAAGGAAAACACACATTCCACATTCAGTAGATTTTGATGGAAATTTATCAAAAAGCTCTATTCAAAATCACAATATATTAGAATGTCCTTAGAAAGAGACAGTAAAATTTCCAACCAGATAGTTTTTTTCAAAAAAATAATGCAAACCCAGTATGTATGTAGAACAAGAGCAATGTTTTACTATAACAAGTGAAAAAATGGGTTGTTATCCAAAAAAGCTTGGTTTTCTCATCCAACTTTAACTTCACATCTCTTTTAATCTGTCAAATTAGTACGCCAGGATCGCCGCCCCCCCAGTTTTTCACTAAGTATTGATAACATAATGCTGGTTGGCTTTTTTCCTCAGAATAAGAAATACTTGCAGTTTCAGGTTTTTTTTAATTATTATTTTTAAGTATCTCTTATAATTACATTTGGTTTTGCTCAATATAGTGGTGCATATCATTTAATACATTGAACATCTGCGGCATATTTGACCTGGGGGAGTAAAACAGCAACCATAAGATGCATGCTCCTGATGCAGCAACATAAATATATTACTGACTATTAAATGTAAACATTTATCTCCATAGTTACTGCTGCATGGCATCTTACTTTCCACAGCTATTTATAATTCTATATAAAAGGTCTCTTAGGGAAAAAAAAGTGGTACCTTTTTATAACTATTGACGTTTTAAGTGAACATCACTATACTACCCTCTTCTGAGGCATGGCAGATACTTTCTTAACAGAAGATGTTTTTTTAATCCTTTCTTATCCAATTTCATCAACAACAAAAAAAGATATTTTAGGCTGACTATTCCATTTTTTTATGTTACGCACAGTCATTAATACCTGTGAAAAATGAATTAAAAAGAGATGCAAAAGCATAATAGGGTGCCCATAGACTTGGTAGATGTGCTATAAACATTCAAGGCCAGGTTACGCAGGGTTCTGAGCAATCTGATGTAGCTGAAGATGTCTCTGTTCATTGCAGTGGGGTTGGACCAGATGGCATTTCAAGGTACCTTTCAACCCACATCATTCTGTGTTTCTTTGAATATTCTTCACCTAGACAGAGAAGATGTAAGCAGCTACACGAACTGCAAGGCAACAGGAGGCCCAAAGGATTACTTCCCTATGGTGTTCTGTTCCTGAAAAACTCACAACTGTACAGTAAGACAGCTTCAACTCCAACAAGAGATCTGAGTGGTCGTTTGGTTAGTAGGTGAATAGTCTTTCAGAAGTAGCTTCTTGTTTCTGCCGATGCTAGGGATAAAGTATGGACTGAGCTTCTGTTTTCTCCCTCAGGATCTACTGGCAGCTGTTTCAACCTCTGCAGAAGTTACAGCAATAAGTAAAACCTCAGTTGCATTACTCACTGCTTCAAGAAGCTTGCAGCAATGGAGCATCTTTGTGCACTGGCTTTCTGCCTCTGAAAAAGGGTTGTCCGCTTTTTAGGTGGTCCTTGGTCTCATATCCTCTTCTGAAATATAATAGATATTGCTTTAGAAGAAAATATTTTACATTGGTCCAATAATTCTGCAGTAGTCCCTAAAACCTTAATTTCATTTCATTTAGTTCATTTTTGTTTGAGATTTGTGGATAAAATATACAAGCTATACTAGCTTAATAAATTACATTCAGCAGCTGATTCTCCATTAATGTATGTCCACTCCTAACCCAGGCAAGACAACACAATTTATTGTAAATTTCAAAGGAAAAATTTGCATGTAATCTGCATTATTTGGCAACCTAGCAAGGCCAGGAACAAGTGGTTGGGCTGTACCTTACCCTGTTATGTCTTCTCACTTAATCACGTGTTTTCGAGCCTTCTGGAAAAGCCAAATACCCATTTAAAGTTCATGTTTGTGATAATGAAAAATGTATCAAATACATATCAACTTTTCTAAGAAGATGATGCCTGCAAAATATACAGTTAAATCTTCTGTCTTTCTTTGTTTCTGTTCTTAATTCCACATTTCTCCGCTTATTTCCTGGAACAATGCTCTTTTCTTCATTGACCTAAGAGTTATACAAGATTCAGAACATGAACAGTTAACTCATTTCCTTAATACATTCCCTCCTCTTTTTTTATCACCTCTCCTTACGGTCACTGGTCTTTATGTCAGCTCGTTTCTCTTATGCTATGCCTTTAATACACTTCCCCTGCCACTTACATGACTGCTCATCTTCCTCTGTCACTTCTTCTAAGTCTAAAAACAGTCATGTGTGCCATCACTGAAGCTCACATATTCATTTATCATTTGGAAGCAGGCTGTTATTTTTTTCTAAAATCTGATCCCTTAGCACTACAGCCAACCAGTTCTTGCAGTAATCATTTCCCACATTCTCCCTTCTAAAGAGGATTAATCCTATCTTTAATACTTCTTTTCCCTTCCTCTGATAAATTGTAGAGGAAAAGGCTGTTTGTGGTCAGCACTCCTCAGGCTGGCAACTCTGCAATCTGGTTCAATTTCTTTTTCCTTCTTTTAAATGCACAGGTGCTGTATTATGGCTGGGCTAACACAAGCAATCAATCCCTTTTCAGCCAAATTGGTGGGGGAAGACATTTTTTGTTGGGGCATTTAACTGGTACTGGAGAAGCACGCACTAAGTTGCTCAGTTTGTTGCAGATTTTTCTGTCTGACAGTGGGCAGCTCATCATTTTTCTGTACCTCAGTTCCAACTCAGCAACACAGAAGAAAAATATTTTCTCCTTCTCATCTTTTCTCAGAATAGTCCTAGGAAAAAAGTCTAATTTATCTCTAACACTTTTAATAACTATCAGTTAGGACTAGAAAGAAGGTATTAAATATTAATCACAATTATCTGCTCATTTCTCAGGGAGAATAGCAGCCGTGGTCTTTTCTGCTTAGTTTTCTTGAAGCAACTTTAGAGTAATGAGTGGTATTCTTCCCCGGTTTTTGACACAGAAGACTTATATGAAGATACTTCTTTCACACAGTAATCCTTACCCTTTTCCAAAAAAAGATGAAAAAAGTTTAAATAACCTTTTAAATGAAATATTGCAATAGTCCAGCACTTTAAGGATGAAAGTGCAGTTTTCTAAAAGGTCAGTTCAGTCCCTGAAAATATTTTCAGTTTAGACAACACATTATGAACTCTCTAGTATCTAGTAGCAATTTTCAGCACCACTGACAATAGGAAGTAAATTCCATTCACTCACAGTAAGATGGCAATGTGGTGACATTTGATGCTTGAATATGTGTGCTTTGAGTTACTGCAAGAACCTGCCCGCTGAGGGGAGAAAACCTTTCCCTAGCTAACTGCATGAATTTTAGATATAGGTGAAAAATAAAACCAGAACTTGTTATAAAGTGATTGCAAGTCATCAGCTGTGTGGCAGTTTCCCCCACCCTCGTTTAGCAAACAAGAATTGAAATTTATCAAATTAATAAATCCCAACGAAACCAATAATCTCACATTTTCTGTACAATTTTATTTGACAGATGTTTTTATCTTTTTCTTCCACTGAGCCACTACCATTATGTTTTATTTTCCAGATGTATGTCCTTGCTCTTTTAAAACTACAGCAGTTCCACTATGCAGTAAAGCTATAAATTTATAGAACATTCTTCTGAAGTGCCTGCTTGTTTCATAATTCCACTTCCATATCTTTAGTTGTTCTAAAATATATTGAACTGTCAGTGTGAGGGTCAGGAGATTAGAACACTTTGTAGCTTCTCTGCCAATGCCTTTGTTTAACTCAGAAAATAAGCTACACCACCAAGGGAGTGATGAAATCAAGGATACATAGAGTCACAAAGGCATAAAAATTTTAAACACTGTATACTGCAGACATTTCTTAAGAGACAAAGTGGTGTATCCACATGTATTTACTTTGGGCGCCCACCAACAAACTTTCTTAATTAAAACTTGTAAAGAGTACAAAACAGCACACAAAGGATTTGCAAATTAAAAAAAAAAAACAACAAACCAACAACACATTAAAAAGTTGCTCCCTGCTCTCAGAGTGTTACAGACATTGTGGTTTACTGTGAGTTAGTTTAAATTTCATTTAATCATTTGCTTTTACCTGGAAATCAGCAAACCTCATGGGGCTTGCTTGGAATTTTCTGAGCCCTTTCTGGGTTTTCATAATATTGAAGGCAAACATTACATGTTTTCTTATAATTTCCTAGGAAACAGACAGAATGAATATAGAACATCTTGCAGAACACCTAAAAGGACAAAAGATCATAGGATAATATTTATTAATATTTAGCTTCAATTTATACTTAAAAAATATGTTTATACTAACAGATAAAACACTGACCTTTTCCAATTAGAACAATTTTATGAACACCGATAATGAATTAGAAAGCCATAATAAGGTGTGAAGATGAATGCTTTTGTGTTTGTGGGAGACAAAAAACTAAAATATTGTCAGAGAGAGAGCGAGAGAGTGAACGTGAGCGAGAGAGTGAGCGTGAGCGAGAGAGTGAGCGTGAGCATCTATGAAGGATCTTTGTCAGGCCCAAGGCAAGAAGAAAGGGAAATTGTGAACATTTGAGCTTATGTTTCCGGTGTATGTGACTTTGTGGTAATAACCCAAGGCTTGTTATTTATGAAGCTTCTCAAAACCTCTAAAGCCCCTGCCTCAGTCCTCCTGAGCTCCTTTTGGTTCACAGTTTGTCTGAAAATTTTGAAGTTCACAGTCAAAGTGCACTGGTAGAGCTTAGGGGTAAAGAAAAAAATTGCAAATCAAAATTTAATCATGGATATACTGATCAGGCATCTGCCTACAGGACACCATGCAAGGCACAGATCACAGGCCATCTCAAACACATCAAAATCTTCTCAAAATATTACTCCACTCTGAGGAACACATCCAACTCAGGACACAGACAAACGATCATTAGTGTGTTCCTCCATTTTTATCTAGGCTTGGAGAAAACTCTTTTTGAGTGCTTATTCTACAATGAACTTATTTCCCCTTTTTTTCTTATTTTACTTTTTGTCTCCTCTTGTTGAAGCATTTATAAAAGTAAAACAATTAAAATCAGAACTGGAATTCATAACAAGAAGGAGACTTAGAATTCACACACAGAACAAAGGCCAGTATGATTTTCCAGTTAGCTTAGTGTTTCAAAGCAAAATTCTCTGAGGGAGGGAAGAGGCTCAAATCAAGTTTTTATCTAAATTTGTCTCCCATTTGTACCCCTACAAATCTCCCAAAGACACTTAAATATGTCATGTCTATTTTTTGGCATAGCTTTTACAGGATATAGCTTGCTTTTTTAAAAAAAAAAAAAATTTTATATATTCCCCATGTGATGATCACCTTATGCATAGATGACATTGCATTTTTCATTGTATTTGAGTATTTCCCTGAACACGTCCATTAAGAACCATTCTGCAGAGATACTCTTTCTAGCCCATTGCTTTGATGAAGTCACCTCTCTCAGAATTGTAGGCTCAGCTTCTAGCTCAGATCTGTCCATGGCACAATTGTTACACTTTAGACGATCACTTCCAAGCTTATTCCTTACCTGTATCTCATAACTAGCAGGAGGTCCTTGTAAAAATCCCTGTGGTTGATATTTCCACTTCATTCAGCATATATATTCTCCAACCCTATTTGTCTCTAATATCTGAACACAGGTGAGTCATGAATTAATAAATACATGCAAAATTTGACACTTTAACTCTCTATATTTTACTGTTGACTAACATAGAGATGTGCTGAGGATAGTTGTATATATTTGGAGATCCAGTTGCTGAGGAAACTGAAGGTAAGTAGAGAAAGCCTTTGAGCTTGCTGGATAGATGGAAAGCCACCACAGAGAGAGAAATCAGGTTTGTACTGCAGCAATTTAATAGTGTTGTTTACTCAGAAAATTATGTCTTTTACACACAAATCACTGCAGGCACAATGGGTGTGCCTTGATTCTAACGGGGTTTTTTAATTGTCAGTTTTCATAAGGTTAGTATGTAATTGGGTCCTTTGATTCTTTTCATTCTTTTTCTCTTTCTTTTTTTACTATTTTTCAACTGTACATCTCAAACCAAACAAAAACACACACAAAAGAAGCCTTGAAAAAGTGTCTCTGATATTATTTTCCTTTAATATCCCCAACAGGAAATAATAACTTCAACATAGTGTAAGGCAGATGTTACCAAATAAGTGCACATAAAAAGATTTTTAGTATCCCACTAGGAACCTATCTAATATAATAGCACAGAATATTTCTTTTCTGATTCCATTTAAATATTGAGACAAACAAGTTATACCGCTCAGTTTAAACCTCAAGACTAGATCCAGGCAGGCAGAACAGAACAGTGAATAAGATTTCTCAAAGCCTAGAAAGTAGCACAACTAATAGTGCCCCAAAGGAAGGGAAATTCTCACCAGGAGTTCATGTAGAGAGAAAAAAAAAAGAGAGTACTCAAAAGAGACTTCTGATGCCTTAGCAGAAGAAAAGATCTAAAGGTATTGCTCTTAACTTTTGACCTGGCACTACAGTCCTTTGAGACCTCTGCCTTCCGGATGAAAGGAAAAGAGAAAGAAAAGATGGGTCTTAGTCTCACCTGGACAAATAAGAATACTATATTCTTCCATTCTGTGACCTTGGCTATGTGATTTACCTTGCTGGGGAAAATAAGCAGCAGCAATCTCTGCACATAAAGAAGATGTCAAAGTTCAGGCGATACTGAAATAGTTTGGGATTTTGATATATTTAGACTTCCAAATAATGTAGATTTCTAGCTATGAAGAATTTTTTAAAGAAGCATTATTCTCAAATCACACTCATAAGAAGGCAAAAGTCTTCAAACGTCCTCTAAAGCACTTCATTTTGGATATATAAATAGTTTTATAAATCTGTCTCACTGAAAATTATTTCAGAGACTGCAGTTCAGCTTTCATCTGGGTATTCGTTTATACGTAATCTGGATTTTTCTTTTTAAGTAATTGTGTAATCCAAGGACAACACACTATTTGTCTGCATATCTAATCTTACTTACATAATGTAGAGCATTAATCCATTAATGTGAACTTATCTTATTCTACTCAAACTAAAGAGATGTTAAAGATACCTGGTTGGAATTTTGATTCTTTTGTAGTTGGTTTTGTGCAAAACCTTGGCAGTGATTAAAACTTGTGTCCTATATTTCGTTAATTTCCTTAAATTAACATTTTTTCTTTATCTGGAATTCCAAGTTTTTCTTTCTTAATAAAAAAATAAAAAGAAAATCAATATTTTTATTTTCCATGTATGAAGTTTACCTTTAATTCACTAAGCTGTTATGTCAAGTCATAAGATATATTGGTCTTTTAGGTACCAATAAGAGGCTTTCTATATCTCTACAAGTTAAAAAGAAAAGGGGGAAGAAGGCATGTCCTGTTGCCTAATAATATCTCACCCTAGAACAAAGTTCAATATGAGATTTATGCTTGAGAGCTGTTAGTTATGTTGCTGATTCAAAGACATGTCCTGCTCAAACTGGAATTATAATGTATAAAATGGTGGAAGATTTTGGTTACGCAGTCTCTTAAAATAACTCTCTTCAAAGGCTAAAACGTGTGATATCCGTCAATTCCATCTGAGATGATGGCCACAGAATCACAGAATGCTTAAGATTAGAAGGGAGCACTGGAGGTCAATCTAGTCCAACTTCCCTGCTCAAGCACACTTCCCTAAAGCACATCACTCTGGATTGTGTTTTGAATTTCTCCAGGGAAGGAGATATTCTCAGTGTCTCTGGGGAACCTGCACAAGTGTTCCATCACCCTCACAACAAAATTCTTCATTATGTTCAGGCGGAATTTTCTGGTCCTGTTCGTTCATGGGTGTGCTGGTTTTGGCTGGGCTAATTTTATTCACAATGGCTGGTATGGGGCTGTGTTTTGGATTTGTGCTGAACACAGGGTTGATAGTATAGAGATGTTTTTGTTATTGCTGGGCAGGACTGGCACAGAACCAGGGCCTTTTCTCTTTTCATACTGCCATGCTGGCAAAGAGGCTGGGGGTGCGTGGGAGGTTGGGAGGAGACACAGCCAGGACAGGTGACCCAAACTGACCAAAGGGACATTCCAGACCGTGTGACATCATGCTCAGTATATAAAATGGGGCAAAGAAGGAGGAAGGGGGGGCAGTTTGGAGTGGGGGCACTTGTTCTTCCAAGTAACCATTGTATGTGACGAAGCCCTGCGTTCCTGGACATGGCTGAACACCTGCCCGCTCACTCCTTGTTTTGCTTTGCTTGTGCAGCTTTTGCTTTCCCTATTAAACTGTCTTAATCTCAAACCATGAGTTTTCTGGCTTTTACCCTTCCGATGCTCTCTAATTCTGCTGGTGGGGAACGAGTGGCTGTGTGGGGCTTGGCTGCTGGCTGGGGCAAACCACAACAAGGGGGTTCATTGAACTGAGGAGAGAAGTTTCTCATAATATTGAAAGCTCAGATACAGAATCACAGAATATGCTGAGCTGGAAGGGACTCACAAGCATGGAGTCCAACTCCTGGCCCTCCACAGGGTAGCCCCAAGAATCACACCATGTGCCCAAGAGCATTGTCCAAACACTTGGACTCTGTCAGGCCTGGTGCTGTGACCACTTCCCTGGGGAGCCTGTTCCAGTGCTCAACCACCCTCTGAATGGAGAACCTTTTTCTAGTATCCAACTTAAACCTCCTCTGACACAACTTAAGGCCATTCTCTTGGGTCCTGTCATTGGTCACTACAGAGAAGAGATCAGTGCCTGCCCCTCCTCTTCCACGCACAAGGAAGTTGTAACTGCAATGAGGTCTCCCCTCAGTCTCCTCTAGGCTGAACAGATCAAGTGACCTCAGCCTCTCCTCATAGAGCTTCCCCTCAAGGCCCTTCACCATCTTTGTTGCCCTCCTTTGGATGCTCTCTAATAGTTTAATGTCTTTCTAATATTGTGGCACCCAAAACTGCCCCCAGCACTGGAGGTGAGGCTGCCCCAGTGCAGAGCAGGGCAGGACAATCCCCTCCCTCGCCCGGCTGGCAATGCTGTGCCTGATGCACCCCAGGACAGGTTTGGCCCTCCTGGCTGCCAGGACACTGCTGACTCGTGTTCAACTTGCCATCAACCCGGACCCCCAGGTCCCTTTTCGTCTTTCCAGCCTCTCATTCCCCAACCTGTACGTACTTCCAGCATTGCCTTCATCTGGCACTGAAGCAATTTGAAAATGTATCTTCAATACAGTGTACGAGTATAAATGAAATAATTTCCATTTTTGATCTTCATTTTAGAGTTGTTTGAAAAGGTCAGATAGTGTATGAAATGAGTGAAATTTTGGTCTGACAATAAGACTATGTCTATACTAAGTCAGCACAGTATAGTTCATAGCTAATGGCTAGATGCTCTAATAAATAATACAACTGCAAACAGTCTGATTACCGGGAATGGCATTTGACCTGAGCTAACTTCCTGGCTGTAGCTGGGCATTGTTTGAGATGGACTGAGCTCACAGAGGACAGAGCTGTGCTAAGGACAAACAGGAAAGGCAACTGCAGTGCTAGTGCTTAGGCCCATGCTCTGGCCCTGGTGATTTTACTGGAAACCAGCACAGTGTAACAGTAATGAGAGTGTTCAATGAAAGAAAAGGAAAATATACAAGTTTTTGAAAGTCCAGCTAAACAACTTTCTGTTTAGCAATGCCTGCGCTAAACTGAACCTCTTCAGCTGACCTTTATTTATATCTTGGAGATTTTTTGCCTGTGTTTTAAACAAAGAGATAATTTATCCAGGAGGCAAGATGACATTTCAGTTTCCTTAGAAAATAATAGATAACTAGAAAAAGAGAGAAAACATCATCTGTTTTTGCTGTATTTTTTTAAGGAGGATGTTTTAGAAACCTTATCTTAGTAAAACAAATAACCTTCTCCTTCAGCTGTGAACAATAGCAACAAAAAAACTCCTACCACAGTCTTAAAATCTGCAGAATAAAAAAATCCTTTTATAGTTATAGGAAAATATTGTAAAGCTTTAAAAGATGCAATGACTGAAGCTCCAGTCCTTCATGAATTATGTTAAAAAAGGGAATATCCCAGTGTCCAGCTTTAATTGTTCTTCATTAGCTTGGAAATGCCACATAAATGTGAAAGATCTAGTTACTGGATTAGCTATGTGTTTTTGATAAAAGATGCATCAATCATTACTAGTTATGAGTTGTTTCCATAAGAGGGCTTAAAAGGGAAACACAGCTTGGTTTTTGTGCTGCAGATGGCACCCAGTGAAGACTCTGCTGCTGTTGAGCTGGCTGCAGAACTGTCAGCCCTGCCTTTTGCTCTATCTTTCTGAAAGTCTGTTTGCTTTGTGACAGATAAGGTTGGGGGTAATTGTTGTTAACAGGCAGGAAGGAAGAATAGGATAAATATTTTGCTTATGCTGTTTGATTTCTATTCCGTCTTTTTCCCTTTGCTTTGAAATTTAATTTTTCTTCAGGTGCCCTTATCAGTTTCACATGCTCACTCTCCTTCAGTCTTGTTTCCCTGTTCAAAATGAATAACAAGCTATACTTTAAGAAATGCTTCACTAATTCCCTTGAAGGTCGAAAAGCCAGAAACAATGTTGTCACTGAGCTCTAGCACTGAAGAATATCTTAGCCATCAACTTGGAAGATATCCAGAGGCAGTCATCCCATCATTTGTCACATTGCATGGAATGCAAGGAGTGAGTGAAAATTAAAACTAAATTAATTGCTATAAAATTAGTTTTTCACTGTGATTAGAAGTCCAGCTCCAACAAAATTTCCAGCTAAAGTTTCAAAGACTATTTATATGGCTTCTCTATAGGCAGGAAGTACTAAATATGCCCTATGTCAGCTTATGCCATAAAACTGTTCAGGAGGACTATTCATGAAGTCCTTCTTTTGAATGATGTAGACTCAAAACACCTCAGAGGGAAAGCAGATTTAACTTGAGTCTATGACATCCTGGGAAAGTTCCTGAACTGCTAGATAAAATCTCATTCAAAGATTTAAAAAACTTTTTCTGTTTTTCTTTTACATTTTATTTTTTTATTTGATGTAACCCTTGAAGCAATCAAATTCCCCATTTTTCCCAGAAACTGTTTTGAGAGTTCAAGTTGAAATATCTGTCCTAGTTATAGGACACTATCGAAAGGGGGTGGCCTGAACAGTCTTAATGTCTCCACTGAGTTTTTAAAACCAGCACAACCTATAATAGATACCTACTATATTTAAATATATTTCACATGTAATTCTTTTTGATTTGGTTGGGGTTTTCTGGGGGGGGTGAGGGTTGGGGGTTTTTTGTTTGGGGTTTTTGTTTTCCTTTTGGTAGAAGAAACCTGTTTGGGTCAACTTACAACGTTCGTACCTCAATGACATTCATGTACAGAAACATTCACATATGTAGCAGCATTATAATTGCTGTGTCTTTCACTGGAACTCCATCAATCACTGACAATGCTGCTTTTAAAGGTACATGGTCTGGAGGAACATAACAGGGTTTTTTCATCCATTTTGACAGCTATGTAACAGAGAGCAAGATGTTGTATTTCAAAACCTGATTCTCCTCTTATTTACACCAATGTGATTCTGATTAACTCTACTTGCTTTTACGGAGTTAAATAATGAATTATACCATTATAACGAAGACTGAAGTTCAGATCACAGTGCATTTGACAACATTTACTACATAGCTGAAAGAAAGGAAGTATTATATGCTATAACTAGTTTTTAATTTTTATTTTTCAGATCACAGATTTTTGCTGCATTTAGGTGCAACTTCACAACAGGAAGGAAGGCAAGAAGGGAGGAAGGGAGGAAGGGAGGAAGGGAGGAAGGCCCAAATTTCCCCCAAACCAGGAATAAAACCCTCTTTATTCTCATCCTATTGACACTTAGCTCTCCCCTGACTTTACCAAATGATTCTGGCTTACACCAGAACAAAAGAAGAACCAAACTAAATGCACCACTTACTGTAAGTAATACCTGCATGTGTGTGCACGTTATATGTTTATGTAAGCATGAACACAGAATCTCCAGACCATTTTTGTGTACTATTAATAGCAATCTTGTTGTGTGGGGAGATATATTTTCCAGACTTTTTTTTTAAGATAATAATGAGAGGCTTGTGGTCTGATTCTTTATCTACATGTAGATACACAAATATAGTTTTGGAAAATCTCATAGCCATACATTTTCTTTTCCAGGCACTCCCTTCCCCTCTGTCTACATTTGTATATTACTCTTTCCTTTGCCCTAGATACACATGAAATGGTTCTCCAGTCTTCTCTTTGCCATAGCACAAAAACAATCCCAAGGCTGTCCTGAAGTTCATTTGCTGAGGTTATGCAGGGCATTGAGTATCCTGACATCAACATGCTGAATATTAGGTGCTGCTGGAAGTAAATGTTTAAGGTTTAAAGTTTTCTCATGAAATTTCTCATCTATTACCATTCCTTCAATTTGTGTAAAGCTCTCATTATATCTTTTTATTCCTGAAATAAGTTATTGATTCTTTTACATTAATCTTTTACCATTTTTAAAAATAATGTTCTGATTATAAATTTGATGCAGTTTTGTAGTGTTGAAAATTTCCCATTGTCTCATTTCACACCATTGGGTGTCAGTATGACTCCCAAATACAATTCTTTTAAATTTTAAATAAATATGACTACATTTTTTACAGTTAGACTTGCTGCCTGAACAAATTCTAAAACTTCCCTAATTCTGTGAGAATGCTGACTTCACCAGGGATTGATAGTACTCAGGCCCCCTGAAAATATGACTCATTTCATCTGAGACTTCAGGAGGGAGGTAGTTTGAGGGTAGCCACTTTAAAAGGCTGGTGCTCTGTAGTCAGGCTCCCTCTAAATTTGTATTTTACCAGCAGCCTTGACCCCGTCTCTCTACACCAAGGGTATAAAGAAAGGACTTTCCAGGTAAGGGATTTTGTGTTCATATGCAAGTGCGCTGCTGAAAACCAGGACAAGAACATCCTGTGGTCCTTTAGCAGTTTTGGAAGAAGCTGTAGATCAGGACAATCTGAGGATCTTGGAGAGCAATTCAGCTCACTATTTGATAGACTTTTAAAGGCTGCCCCTTTGATTTGCTCTCCAGGCTTCATTGGCTATATTGATTAAATCTCTGCTAAGTACATAGGAAATGTATATATTTATCTTGTCTTTAGACACCTATATTCAGGGAAATTAAATTTGGATCTAAATTCCATTCCACCAAACTATTCTTACTAAGCTTATATCAATATAAGTACTGAATATTATGATAAGGAAATCTGCTGCTAAATCACTACTACAATTAGGACTGACTTAGCTTTTGTAATGTGAAGACACAAATGACTTCTATCACTATCTGAGCCTCAAAACACATGGATAATCCTCTGTCTCTCTAGCAAAGAGAAGACAACTTGTCTTTAGCTGTCTTACTGCTTATTTTTCCGAAGGCATTCAAATCAGACACAAGGGGATGAACTTTTAAAAGTTAGTTTCTTTTGAAATAAACTTCAAACTTCAGACACACCATAGCTCCAGATGTTTAATTCCCATACATGCTGATTGGCAGAGTGAAGGCAAAAGCATGTTTTAAAGAAGTTATTTTTTGCTTAATACAAAAGAACACCTGTGCCCTCCTATGTCCTCAAAATATCCACCTTTTAACTCCCTTTCTGCTCATCTTCACTTTCACGTTGAAATGTGCTGTTGTTCTGTTTTTCCATGTATTTATCCTGACCACCATACATCTCTGCATGAGAGGAAAGAACAGAAGCTCGGAAATCTCTGGAGTAGTAAAGCTGCCAGAGGAACTAAAAGCAGATTTTGGAGACTGGTTTACCTGGGGAGTCTATATGTCACATAAGACTTCCAGTAGGTCTGCTGAAATGCACCTTTGTGGGAGGAAAAGAGCTGCTTTGGGAGCAATCAGAGTCCCGGTGAAAGCTCTTTTTGTTCAGACCAGCTGCTTGGTTAGTCCTCAGAAAACACTGATGGGATTGTTTCAAGTTTTATGCACATTTGCCTAAGGCACTGGATGGGCACTTCTTTAAATAGAAAAACAAATAACAAAATCACAAATGATTAAGAGACAAATAAAATGGTGATTTTTTGTAGGACCTCATCCCACCTGCCCTTGGATGTACGGATGTATTTTTAGTTCACCAGCAGCTGTCCTGGCAAGGGAAGTCATCAAAACCCTGTAAAAGCAGATGATAGAAATAGGATACACAAAGCCCCCTTCCCATTGTGGGCTGGAAATGCCAGCAGCTCCCACACAAAACATTTTTACTGTTCAGGCCTGGGACTACCACTTTGATTAACTGTCTGTACTTCTTTTAAAAACTTCCAGAATAAGCCAGTATTGTCTTTCCAGGTCTTCATTTCTCAGTAGAGAAAAGTAAAAAAACAACCTCCTCCCTTTCATTTTTTTGTGTTATTCTGGAGTTTTTGGGTTTTTTTTCATTGGTTGGTTGGTTGGGGTTTTTTTGTTTGTTTGATTTGGCTTTGTTTTTTGCTTTGTTTTGTTTTGATTGGTTGGTTAGTTGGTTGGTTGGTTGGTTGGGTTTTTTAAGTTGTAGCATCTCCAGGCAGGAAGTTTAGTAAACAGCAGACTTTAATTTGGACAAATTCTGCCAACTGTGGTCAAAGAGCTAATAATTTTTTTGTTGTTGTTGTTAGGAAAAGGATAAGGACAAATTTTTATAAAAGAATATATGCTAAACTTAATTTCAAACACTCATATTATGGGTATCTAACTGGATTCCTTCTGTATTTATCTCAAAGGACAAATAATTTAAATGAAAGCATTTGTATTTTATTTCTTCTTTCAGTTATTCCATTTCTGTACCAGACACAGGTTGACATTTGGAGGAATCTATATCTTTACTCCACAGTTGTTTAGCTGAAGCTCATGAGTAAGGGAGTTCTTTATTAAAAAAACCCAAAACACAACCAACCAACCAAACACCCAAAAACCCCACAAGAAAAGACCTTTCAAAAAAGCCCAGCAAACCAGCAGGCAGCTAAATCAAAGAGGATATATTTTCATGTGGTTTTGACAGCACTTGTCATAAGAAGCTCTATGGGAATGTAGTCTATGATTCACTAGATGCTTCTATGTGTCTTCTTTGAAATGGGGTGGTAGGATTGGAAATTCTCCACAGCCAGTCTGTCCCTTTGATAAAACTGCTGATCTGTGGCATCCTTGCTAAAAGCTTATTGCTGTTTTTAGTGCTGCATGTCTTACTCCAGAGAAAGAAGCAGCTGCGAGCTCCACTGCTGCATGCCTGCTGTGTGACTGCAGCTATCTATGATCATAGTGTTTGCTTTTGTCCAACTTCAACTTTTCAAGGACTTTTCCTGTTTAAGGCAATTTTACAAATGGCCCTATTGAGAAAGCACAGTCTAGCATAAACACTGTCTGGGATCTTTCATGGAAATTTTTTTTTGCTTTCTATCTTCCTTATTTTCTGCCCTGTAACATGGAAGAAAATTAATTTTTGCTTTGGTATGATGTACATATAGCATGTTCACAAAGATGAGACAGAATACAAAAGGAAGCCAGAAACCACTTCCAGGCATGACTGATTTATACCATTGCTGGAATTCAAATCAATTATTAGGTCAGTATATCAAAACAGCTCTAAATGTTTTTATGTTAAGTCATATTTGCACAACAGTTACAGTCCTATCAGTAAATCTGGACTTTTGTCCTATTCTAGTGAGTTTGCTTTTGGCTCAGCAACATAGCTGTGTATTTGTTTTGCAAAAACGCATAGCTTCTGGCTCTAACAAACAAATCAAACATTTTCAGTTCCTCTGGACTTGTTTTGGTGCTTTTTGTTTTGAAACTATCAAGAACTTAAGTACAGGAAGGTGTTGTTGCTGGAGGATGTTGCGTTTCTCTCTCTTCCCTGACCATGCCAAATGCACTCCTTCTGGTAATAATCAAGGGAAACAAGAACAAAGAGAATAAGAAAATGAAGGGAATCATAGAACTAGACAACTCTGTGATTGCAGATACTCTACAAGAGATACTCACAGCTCAGATCATTAGCACAAAGAAGAAAGGAGGGGGAAAAGTTGTTCATTTGTTTTAAATTGGACTGGGGAAAGCTGATCTATTAATCTCACAGTACACACAAATTTCCTCTGACTTAAAAAAAAAATATGCTCCTATGCTGACTTGATAGAACCAGAAAAAGAAATAAGGATAAAATAAAGACAAAATTCTCTCAAACCACATCGGGGATTTGTAGCTGGAGTAAGCACTAGTTGCTATTAACTGGGGAAAAACATGTCCCTATTAGGCATTCAGCTGGTGACAGATGGTTTGTGGAAACAATTTGGTCTTTAAGAAAGAGAGCTCCTCAGGCTCTAGTGAAAGCAGAGGCTTAGCCATTGATGGAAGGAAGAGGTGCTAATAAGGACAAAGAGTGAGTCAGGTCAGTTAGACTTTGGTGGTTAACTGTATATTCATTTCGACAGTTTTCTGTCATGAACGACAACAAATCACACAGTCAGAGCTCAAGATGCCAGCAATACCACACGAAGGTGAAACAACTTAGTGAGTCACAGATTTACTAGGATGGCTAATGCATCGGAGATTTGCTGCCCTGTGGCCTTGTAGCTCTGAATCATGGCATACGTGTGATGTGGACTACATGAAATGGTGACAGCCATGTGCCTGTGCAGCTAGCCCAGTTCAGACTGTGGAAGTATTTGGCTGAGACAGTAATACAAAAAACAAAAACTGGAGTGGTCAATCTATTTAAAATAAATATTGGCCTAAATATTCTTGCAACATTGGAATACAGTTTAGGGGAGCAGCATCAAGCCTATTTTGGAGGATGTGTAACACAAGGCTCAGTTAGAGAAAAACATAATTCTATAGAGATTATGCTGAATAGCCTGAATGATAGTTCACCTTATTTACAGTGAAACACCTTCAACAGAATGGAAAATCTATCTCCTTTAAGGAAGGCATTAATATGAGATAGCATCATTTGAGTAGTTGCCATATCTGCCATATCTGTATTATACCAATATAATATTCAGTTGAGCCACAGCAGCGTACAATAAACATCAGTTTCCCATTCCTGCCATACCTAAGTCCTTTAAAAAATATCCTGTGTCAATTCATCCATTGCTCAGAATTAGGACTTGGACCTTATTTGGAATAACAGTAGCTGAAGTCATAAACACAGTTAACTTTTGCTTATTGTTGTCTTCTGAGTGTAAAACTGCATAAAATGTGCATTTGCTCAGTTTTACACACCACTCCATGGAGCCTGTGTAATTCAGAGACTGCAGCATGTCCTAACTATTTCTTCATTTTGCACAGGTGAGACAAAACATGCTGTGGAGGTTGAAGTGCCACAACCTTCTTATTGCATTTATTCATCTGGAAACTTAACTGAACTAAATAACTAGGATGCAACCACACAGGGCCTTAACATTTAACACTGAATACATTGAACCGAGTCCACACCAGCTGGCAACCAGCAAAGAGAGCAAAACAGCAGTTAAGCAGAAATCAAAATTATTCCTATATAATTATGAAAAAACAGAAAGTCTGTATTTTTCAAACTGAACTGACAAATTTTCCTGCATTCATTGTGTGTGATAATTCTATACATTGTTTTTCCTACCATTCTGCTGATGAGTTGGGTAGCTTAGATTACACACCTGAAGTGCATACTAAAAGCAGTTACATTAAAATAAATGAGCCTATTCATTTTCAGAGAGCTTTGAGAGAGAAAGACTTAAATATTCACAGCAGGTGGCACTACCTATTACATTTAAAAATATTGCCAAGGAAAAGAAGAACCTAATAGAATAGAACCTAATATCTGATGTCAGGAACAGGTTATAAAGAATATTACATCCGGTATCAACTTTGGACCTTCAAAGCAACCAGAAAAACCCCAGTATCTACATTTCATTTATATTCAGAGCTGATTGGTAACCTATTCCCTTTTCTTCCCTGTGTCATCCTTCCAAACCTCCTGCCCCTGATGTCAAATATCTTTTCCAGGGTAAATGTCAGAGGAAGAAGGGAGATTTTTCTTACATGGAGAGTTCATTGCCTACTTCTAAGGTATAGAGCACAGGCTGCCACTGGATATTCCATAGGAATAGACAATTCACTCACAGTCAGTTACAGAAATACAGAGCTGGAGCTGCATAAAACTGGATTTAGGGATAACAAAGATAGTAAATCCAACTGTGGAGCAATGAAGGAAGAGGAGAAGTGTAAAAGCATGTTAGGAAACAAAGAAAAATGACACCAAGTGGACCCTAGAATGAGGAGAAAGACACAATCAGCATAAACACCATATTCCTTCCGGAAAAGGACTCCAGATGTTGATGACTNAATCGGAATGAAGCCACCAACTTTAGGATTTCCAAGAGCAGGGACAAGGCAAACACACCCCCAGGAACAAGGCTAGAAACTAGGAAGGGCACCTACAACAATTTCACCTGTACTTCTATTCTTTTCTTTTTTTTAAAAATTTTATTCCTGACTAATAATGATTATATTTTTAAGATTCCAGTTATTTTAACAGGAAATTATTGTCTTTATATGTCTGTGCTTCTTTGCTCAAAGTAAGGTTTTGAGCATTTCAATGTAGATGCATGGCATTGCTTTTACATTTTCACCAAGAGCACGCACAAGTGGCCATGAGTGAATTTAGTACTTACCAAGAATGTCTACCAGTGTCCTGACTGTGGAGGCAAAAATCAACCATCTTCCAAAAAGATGATGCAGCTAAAGTGAAAACAGTGCTCTCTTTCCAGTGTGGTTCAATTCCAATGACAAGGACCATCTCAAAAGTGAGAGGTTATTTCTGTTTCCACAGCGCATTTATCACTTGACCTGCCAGCATCACAGCCAAGAAGCATGCCAATTAGTGTGATATATTTCTATTAATTTCAGCATTAACTGCAAAAATAAATAGTCTGGATATTCTGGAAGTACTGTGACTTGAGCATATAATAAAACTGAGCATTGAATTAAACTAAATGGATCTTAATGATGCATATGAAAAAGTGCATAACTTTGGATATAAACATCTGGCTGATGACCGGTGAGGGACTGGCCAGTGTTCATTTGTAACACTGCTCACTATCAGATGAAGTCCAAACAACCCATTTTATCATAAACCAATGCCACTGACAGACATTCTTCCGCAGCTCTGTTCAGAGCAGTTTGTCCTTCTGGATGGAATTTGATCTCTGCAGCCAATATCACTATGGTATTGCTGGTGACCTCAATGGGTAATGTGGTGTTATCCACAAACTGTTATTCAGGCAAAGATTTGTGAGTTGTTTACCCATTACTTCTCTGAGGGAACCTTAAACAATCTTTTCATTTGATGCAGTTTTCCTAATTTCATTTTAAATAATATAACAGGTTTTGTGCTCAGAGGAGATGATTTCCATAATTTTAGCTAGAAGTGAAAATATGCATGGAACAGGGACAGAAATTAATCCTGAAAAATACCTATTGAGCCTTAGCCCATGATATTTTTAAATCACAGTTGCTCATATTTGATGGGGGTTTGCTGCTTTTTTTTTTCTTTTCTTCTTTTTTTTTTTAATTTGGTCTCATCTCATTAGAGCAGTTTGAAGTCACCTTTAGTTATTCTCAAATTATTATTTTCCATGTGCAAAGGCTTATTCCCACTGAAGACATTTGCAGTCCCACTGTTTTTAATGTAAGCAGGTTTTGACCCATTGAATATACAAGGCCTTAAACAGTCCATTTCAAAAGACATTTTTTCTTATGCTGTGAACCCCTGAGGTACTATGCCAAGGTTAAGAAGCTGTGCATAGTTATTTCTGTGCTTCATAAAATCTTTAACATTTTCGGTGCATAAATCATTTTTAGCTTTACCTAATTTTGGAGCATAAAGGGCACGTCAAACTTTACTAAACTGAAGCCCCAGGAAACAGCCTATAACAGTGATGGATTTTTATAATGATATAACCCTTAATGAATTATTGTAGTTCCTTAACAAGGTTTTAATAAGAAATTTCTTTTGCCAGCGTGGTTATTAGTTCTCTCATCTGAATAGCCCTGGGCCTGTCTGCCATAGAATTGTACAACATAATATTTTTTCTGCGTCAATCATACAACACTGCAAATCTCCAAGCCTGAATAAAAAAACTTACTTTTCCTTTCTTTGATTTTTTTTTTTTTTTTAAGGTAAAGGTCAGGGGTTTTGAATATGTAACTTGAAATGAAGATGTGTTGACTACAATACAACTGTTACTCATGTGTAATGGAAGAATACCCACTGCTACTCAGACACTTTCCTGTCTGCTAAAATGTCTGGGAGAAATTCACTGCAGTGCATGCACCTTTATAAACCCAGTGGGTGCTTGTCTGTCTCCTTATGTGCATTTTTATGGATAAGTTGTGGTCTTTTCTTTTTCTTTAAGGTATTTCTATATGTCTGATTGGTATTTTGAATACTCTGATGGATACCAGCCTTTTTTATTTTAGTGGTTATATGTATACTTGTCACCATGTCTTCATATGTGTGTACACATAAGTATTTACTGATGTCCACTTGAGACGATATAACTACATTTTTAAACCTCAGCTTTAAAATACTAAAAGAACAGTAAACCTGCAAAGCTGAGCAGGGAAATGTTAAGAAATGCCTGTCCTATCTTTGTTCAGTCCTCTCGTGTATATGTTATGCTACAGTTATTAATTACTTGTTTAATTATTCAGGAGACACTAAACTAAAGCTGACTGCAAAAAGCTTCAGAAAAAACTTATGAGACTCACTGACTGCATGATATAATGTAGTATGGAATTTCATGTCAACAAGTACAAAGCAATCAGCATGGTTAAAACAGCAGTAAATGCTCAAACACTGCGATGGACTCTAAATTCATTACTTCAGTCCAAGAAAAGGATTTTGTAGTCATTGGATATTTCTCACAAAACATCAGATCAATACCCTGCAGTGGTTGCAAAGGCAAGCAGAATGCTAGCAATTATTAAGGAGGGATTTTAGAAGAAAATATGAAATACTATATACCCATAGAAATCCATAGAAATTCACTTTATGATGGTACTTGCATCTGGAATACAATATAAACTTCTAATCCCTCATTTCAAAAGGATGTATGAGAACTAAGAAAGGTACAGAGGAGGGTGACAACAATGATCAGAGGTAGAGAATAGCTTATGTCCAAAGACAATTGAAATGTGCTCGGAGTCTTAGGAGGGAGAATAAAAGAAAAGAAGAAGGAAGCAAAATAAAATAAAAGAATAACCCAGGAAGGCTGTAATAAAAAAGTGTAAAGCCACGAGCATCATGGAAAGGGGAAATATATCTCATGCCAGCAATCAGAGCTACATGCAGACGATTAAATTATTAGGTGACAAGTCTACAAGTGACAGAAAAATAGCATTTTTTCACAGGTCACATCATTTCATTGTGGAACTGATTGCCACAGAATATTGTGGAGGCCACATGCATAAATGGGTTTAAAAAAGTGATTATACAAATTAATGAAAGAAAAGAGTCAAGAGCTATTAAACATGATGAAGTGATTCTCCAGCTCAGGAAATCCTTAAAGGATATATTGCCAGAAATAAAAAGGACATAACAAAGAGAGGGTTTATTCCACTTTAGCACTGTAGATTTTTGTCTTGGTTTGTTTTAGTTTCTTCTGTTTAAATTCTTTCTTTTAAATGTCCCTTCCTGACAACATCAGAGATGGGATACTGGGTTAGACAGACTTTGGTCTTAAATATTAGAGAAATTTTTATCTTTTTATATTCTTTTAACAGATTAAAATCTTCAGAGAAACTCTTATAATTGCCTCTGTGTCTTGAAAGTGTAATCATAAAGTAATGCCAGGCAGTGTTGACACAAGGAACAAAAATATGTTTGTACAAGGTATTCTACGGTGTATCCAGTTAAAGCCTGAAAAGACATATTCTGATCATATGAGTGGGCTACATTTTATTTTTCAAAAATATGTGACCTAACCAAATTCGAGAGGATTTTGAATAAGTGGCAAAAGGAAAATCAATAGCAGTTTCTACCCTATATTATAAGTATTGGCTCTAACCTTCAGCTGAGTCTAAGCTTGTCTTTTGTCCACATTTTCTGTGTTGAAGCCTGAATATGAGAGTAGGCTTATGTGCTTCAGGCTGAGAAAAAAGGATAACCCCCAAGACAGGATTTTGAATATATTTTTATAAAGACATGTTCACTTTCTTACATGAAGTGAGATCTCTAACACAAACACAGAATTTTTTAGGTTTGTTTTCCAGATATTAGACTTTAATGAGTTAGGCCTCCCTTGTGATCTAGACTCTTTTTTAGTATTTATTTGGGCAGAAAGTACCTTGTTTAGAAGCTTCAATGTTTTTCGTCTCATATTCTGTTGTGTTGAAACATCCAGCTGCTGATGGTTCAGCCATATTGTATAACTATAATTTCTACTTCCATTGAGAAAAAGTAATCTCAGACATAACATACACTTTGTATTGCATGTGTTGTGCAGATAAACTCACCTGAGATGTGAGTTACTGTGATCCTGAGTAATTCCGAATATTTCAAAAAGGAAATAGGTTTACCCGTAGCACAAGGGCCTCCCTGTGAGCTGTGAATTAAAGTTTGAATAAAGACAATAGACACGAAGGTTTGACTTTCGCCACCCAGCAGCTCTCTCCTTCTCCCATAGGATAGGGGGAGAAAATGCAATGAAAAATCCTGTGGGCTAAGGTCAGGGAAATCATTCACCAGTTATGATCACAGGCAAAACAGACTCAACCTGGGGAAAAGGAATTTGACTTATTGACAACTAAAATAGATCTAGGTGAAAAACAAAAACTAAATCACCACCCCCTCTTCCCTTTTTCCCAGGCTCTACTTTGCTCATCTCAAACAACCCTACTCCTCAGGTGGCAGAGAGCAATGAGGAAAATGGGGTTGGGGGTCAAGCCATAGCAGCTCTTTGCTGCCATTTCTTTCTCCTCACACTTTTCCCCTGTTCCAGTGTCGTCTTCTGCATGGGCTTCAGCTTCCTTGAGAGCATGTCTACCTGCTTCAGCATAGGGTCCTCCATGGGCTGCATGAAAATATGTGCTTCACTATAGTCCTCTTCACAGGCTGAGACGAATCTCTGCTCTGGCTCCTGGAGCAGCTCCTCCCTGTCTTTCTCCTCTCACTTGATATCTACAGGACTCTCTCACAATTTTGCCCTCACTCGTCACTGTCATGCAGTATTTTGTCCTTTCTTAAAAGTGTTTTTCCAGAGGTGCCACCATCTCTGCTGAGGAGCTCTGCTATGTCCTGTGGTGCGTCTGATGGAGATGGCTGGAACCAGCTGGGGAGATGGGGAACCAGCCCCAGCCTCTCCTTAGAGAGGCCACCTATGCAGCCCTTTCCTGCTGATGCTTGAGCACCTGCACCTGATAGTTTTATGTTGTTACAGGTGCCACTGGCAAATAAAACATGCCAATTTTATCAGCTTCTCTACTGCTGCAGCTGAAATATAGTGGAACTCTGTTTTCACTCGTTTATACAGACATGATTCATGAAACCTAGGGCCAAATGACATTTGAGGAATGTCTTTGTGGATATCATTTTTGTACTTACTCCAGCTGCTATGGACTTGATTTACTAAACAGTAGATTTTATAGTGCCATGGTTTGGATTTGTGACCAAAAGACTGTTGAAACTCAGCAGTATTTTAGCTCTACCGCTTTAAGTTTTTCTCTGTTTCTCACTCTGCTGCCCTGAAGAGTAGTCTTGGGCTTAGTAAGAGGCTTGGAGGAGACACAGCCAGGACAGCCAATGACACTTGACCCAAGGGATACCATACAACATTGGCTTCAGCAGTAAAACTGAGGGAGATTTTTTCCAAGGTAATTGTTGCTCGTTGATCTGTTGGTAGGAGGCTGCCTTTCTGTCAGCTATTTCTTTTCTATTTTTTCTTTACTTATAAAACTGTCATTTTCTCAACAAACAAGTGTTTTGTTTTGTTTTGTTTTGTTTTGTTTTGTTTTGTTTTGTTTTGTTTTTTCTCACTGCTTCCCTTCTAATTCTCTCCTCGATCCTGGTGGGTGGAGTGAGTGACTGAGTGGGGGTTTAGCTGCAAGTCAGGGTTAGCCCAGAGGTAGAAAATTGGTCAGATTTTTGTGGAAGCAAAAAGCTGATATCTGAGAGGACTCTGATTAGATGCTTTGTGCTTCATCTACACTGAATGGAAGGAAGCAGAGACTGGCAGGACATTTCATATGATTCATAAGATCAATGCAGGTAAGACTGATCCAGCTGGTATCTTATTCTTATATTTTGATTCCAGGTTCTGAGTCAGATGAAAACAGGAGACCAGCCAGTTTGCTGCTTAGGTAGTTGTACACGCAAGATAAAGCAGAAATATAAGTATGTTAAAAATATTTTTGGCTTTAAAAAGTTGTTCAGTTCCTGATGTAGGCAGGCCTCCATGTTGGCTCTTTTATGGTTGAGCCATCCTAGCAGAATGAATTTGTATTTGGATAATCAATTATGTATAACAACTCGGGCTGAGCAAATAGATAATATTTTACTTCAATAAGCCATTCTTGCAAGGCATACTATCAGAAAAGTGATTTAAATATTTCGATACTAATGTCCAACTATAAATTTTTCAAAGAGAAAATTTTAAAGGATAAATGCAAATTATTAACACAGACTACTATAAGAAACTACCAATACAGACACATAAAGATTGAGTATATGTCGCCAACATGAGACTTCATTTTATAGTTTAAGCCTTTTTTGAGTCTTATTTGGATAAAATTTATGTGAGAAATTTGCATAAGTCAGGAGAGATCCTTATTATATGATTCACTGTAACTCATTAGGTCTTGTTTCCATACATAAATGAACTCTGCTGATGTAAAACACAAATGATTGCGCTTGATTGACCCTGAAGTTATACATTCTTGACAAAAAAGGATGGAGCATCTTGAAAGCCATATGCCAACAGATGTAAAGGAGATGAATTCCATTATAAATATGGTGATTATTACTGCTCAGCATTGTGAGCAGCAAATTTTTAAAGCTTGCAAGCAGAGAAGGTGAGGAGGAAAGATTAAAAGGCAGGAATATTGATCTCGTCCTGCAGCTTTGTGTTTCAGCACATCATTCACTTTCAGCTCTCTGTCTCAGTGGCAACCAGCTTGAACAGCTTGAACTTTTTTCTCTATGTTTTGGCTACTAATCTGTATACAGAGTTTTTGCAAAGAATGATAGGGTAGAGACCCAACATCCTTTAGGGCAGAACAGAACCATGGCATTCTTTTAAAATACGTTTGTGTAGCATCTTGATTAAATAAGTTATATTTGGTTGTATACAGATTTATTTTAATACTCATGGTTGACTAATTTCCTATACCAATATTTTTCCTGGACTTTTTTCAGTAATACACGTATAAAAATGTGTGTAATTGTATGTATTTATATAAATAACTATGTAAAATATAAAATATATACTCATATATAAATATAATGAATAATGAGGATTATAATCAATAAAAGCTGAGCAAGAGAGAAAGCGGAAGGAAGATTAATCACTTAGGATCTTTACCCAATGCATTACTAAGTATATTAGGCAAGCTATGATACTCCAGGAATAACTACTTGGAAGAGGACCAGACTATGTGACTTTATTTTCTGACTGCAATGTACCAACAAAGATTTGGGATCTGACCTGGACCTCTTGCATTTTGTCACTACCATCTATCCCAGTTGAGTTAAAGAGGTGTTTCCCACTGGCTGGGTCAGTAGGAGCCATCATAAGTATTTCTCAGTCAGCAGGAGTAATTCTTGAGCCAGTGGGAGCTGTCACAAACCATTTTGACATAACACGTATCATGCTGGAAGTGAGATTGACCTCTCCAACCTCTCTTGCTATTATATGCAGGTAGTCAGGTCACTCCACCCATCTGGTAGCTTAAACTGAGCTCAGCTCCACTATTCAGCCCCTGATACTACCGGTCTGACTATCCTTTCAGCTGCAGCAGCCATGTACTTGTGAAACTTCATCCAAATCAATGGGATTATTCTAGTGTGAAATTATTGTGGACTGCAAAACACGGTCCTTTCTCACATCATATTACCCTTCAAACCCGCAAAGGGGAAGTTTGGGTAGCATTTGAAAAGGGTAACAACAGATGCTCTGTTATGCAGAGCAAAGCATCTGACACACTGTGTCTAGTCCCGAAATTGCCCAGAGTTTGGCAAGTAGGGTCTTTCAACAGAGATTTCTGTGCAAAAATGTCTTTCACTGGGGGAGAGTCAAGTGTTGCAGAAAAGACTACCCAATGGATATTATACTTGCTACTGTGGGTGATGATAGTACTGGAGAAATTGATATATTTTACCTCTGAATAAGTTTTCAACCATGAACTTTTTCACAAAGGAAGTGACTAAGCTTTCTCTTTCAAGAAAAGATAGTGGTCACTACTTTTCAAGTAACTCTTTAAAGTTACTTTTCTTTATCCTGTAGTTCCTGGCTACTTTATAGCTGAATGTGAACATTTACACAGAATATGAGCCACTGTTGCCCTAAATTTCCTTTTGGTTCAGGGGAATCAAACACCACAAAGCCTATCTTGCAGAAATGCTTCTACCTTAAAGTACTACCTGGGAACAACGTGAGTCTGAATAAGGGGAAACTCTTCACTGATACCCTAAAAGCCTTTTTCCTCTGCCACATATGTTTAAAGATTAATTAGATACACAGGAGCAGTCTGCACTACTGGGAGTACCTGAGCAGGGTTCAGAACTTTGAACCCTGTTTTAGGTTGTGATACTTATATATGCCTTATCTCACAATAGACAGACTGGGGAAGAGAGAGGTCTGTACCTTTTATCTAGTAGTGGGGGCTAGAGCATCTTCATGTATAACATCTATACATCCCGCAGCAGAGATGTGAGGATCAATCTCTGGGACATCTGCAGTAGGTCAGCCTCAATTTCTATTGCTGGAGTAGTTCCACTTCATGTGAGTGATTACAGAGTAAATGGTGCCTGAGATAGCACAAGAGTGTGTGTCAGTCTGACCTCACGACAAGCTTCAGCGTATGTGATGAAGAACGAACAACCCCCTTTCATATACCTTTATCAATAGATATATTTAGGGAAAGCTTTCTCTGGATCATGAATGAGGATTCTGCTCTTCTTAGTCACATGGAAAGTTCAGATCTGGAAAGGCAAAAGATAAATGATCTGTGATTTTCCACTTCCAACATCACTGTTCTCAGTTTTATTGTTAACAGATAGAAAGGAAAAGAATAGGAAGCTTTAGGAGCTCTCTTTTGTGTCGTCCTTTTTAGTATCAGCTATGTATATGACTGAAGACTGTGACACATCCTCAGGAAAATACTTTTTGGTGGGCAAGAAAGTGGAAAAAATAACACAATTTGATTTTTTAAGACAGGAAGCTAGATATGATGGCATATTGCAATTCCTAGTTCTGCAGAGAGTGAGACTAGTGCCAGTTCTAATATGGGATCCTGCTACTGTACCTGGAGGCATAGACAGAACAAGAATGCCAGTAACAGTGAGACTGGATCATGAATTGAATGAATGCAAAGATTCCGTGCACAGCCTTCCTTCTTCTACTACTTGGTCATACAATGACTTGTATTTTTTTGTTTCACTTGGTTGCAATTAGTAGCATGGTCTAACAAGTTCCACCATGGACTTCAGTCTATTTGTTCGAAACTGAATATTTAGTCTCATAATCCCACTGGATATCTAGGTTTACCCCATATTGTCTTTTCTCTATGTCATGTGTTGCTACTTGATATAATTCATCCTCATAGAATGGATCACAGAACCATAGAATGGTTTTGGTTGGAAGGGACCTTAAAGATCACCTAGCTCCATCTTCCCCTGCCATGGGCAGGGACACCTTTCCCTAGACCAGTTTGCTTAAAGTCCCATCCAAAGCCCCATATTATGTTTCTCTCTGGATTGCAGGTTTTACATGCTCTCCTGTAGTCTCTCTTCTCTTCCTCCTTTCCTTCCAAGAATAGTCCATGTATTCCTCTTTCTGTCGTGATCCAGTGGCTGTGATTTCAAAGGAAAATTAGATGAACTGTCAGATTTTAATGGAAAGAAAGCTCTGCCATTCAGTTTGCTGCAAATATCTATGTGACTGGTTAGCAATCCCTACTTTGTGGAGCATATCTGAGGTGTTCTTCATGTTCCTGAATGATGGAATAAAACAGCTCCAACGTGGTTGATCACTGTTCTTTCCATTCACTTAACCTGGAATGAAGCACCATGTGCTAAATAATTCCTATCCTAAAAGTCAATCAAGCAAACAAACAAAAATAAAATTGCAAACCATAGAACAAAGCTAGTAGAGAACAAATCATATAGGAATGAAAATACATCAGATGAAATCTTGTCATCCTCTTCCCTGTTCCCCATAACTTTCAGGGAAATATACTTTATCCAGACTAGGCTCCTTCCATTTTGTTATATGAATAACTCAAGATACACCATATAGCTGGGAAATGTGTGTTCAAGGACCACTGAACACTGAATTTTCTGAGTCCATCACAATTACAGAAACAGCTGTGCTAAATGACTTTGCCTTAAATCACTGTGAAAATTGCTGTACTCAGCAGCTTTGTACAAATCTGATTCTTTCATGTGCTGAAATGGTAACGAATATTGTTTTTCTGTTTCAATTCTTGGACTTCATATGACCAACATGAACCTGATGAGACACCTTCATGTGAAAGTCCATTTTTCTTTTTCTATTTAATGGTCAAAAGCTGTTGCTATTACAGATTTACTGTGGTGACATACAGCAGCAACAGACTCATATCTGAAAACCACAGAAGAATAATGCATTACATTGTAGCTCACAGGTCACAAAGAGGCAAAATACAAGCAATGCTTTATCTGCTTTATTTATCTTATTTTTTATTAGCTCTTTTGTTTTTATTTCTTAAACTTCAGTTATATCTTTAGCACATTAAAAAGGTTACACAGATGCTTTACCCAGCATTATAGATCAATAATTCCATCACAATTAGCATTAGGCTTCCTAGAATTAATTGGGCTACAAGGGACCTCTGGAGTTTATTTAATCTGATTTCCTACTCAAGGATCAGCTGTGAAATGATATCAGGTTACTTCAGCTTTTGTCCAGCCCTTGGCCAAGCAACTTGTTACAGATTTACTGGTTCCTTGTGCAAAGATAGTGCCTGTATTTGGAATTTCCACTGACGTAGAAGGTGGCCGTCGCCTCCTGTTTTTTCTGCGTGATCATCTGAGAAGAACCTGGCTCCATCTTTCTTTTAAACACCATTAGGTAGAGGAGGAAGACTGCTGTCACATCCCTCCATAGCCTTTCTTTCTGAGTCTGGGCAAACCCAATTCCCTCAGCCTCCCTGTGTGCATCCTATGCTCTTGCCACCTGTTTTGATGACTAACCCCATTTTGATGTTGAGCACTTGCTGAACTGGGAAATTGAAAACGAAACATGTTATTCTATTTGCAGCAACTGAAGATGATTTGAGGAGGACTACAGAGGTCTGCTTTTTCCAACATTAACTTTACAGCTTTGAAGAAAGCATGTGTTTACTTAGAGTAAGTTTTGTAGAAACTCTATTTGTTGAGACATATGGAAGAAAGATGATGTAAGAAGGGAGGTGAGACAAAATATGGAGATAATAGATGAAAATAGAGAAAAAATTCTTTCCAACTGTCTACTGTAGCTCTTAATAACTCTTAAAATCAGAATCCTAACTGACCTGAAGCTATTTTTTTCTGAGCTGCTGCACATCTGAAAGTTACTCAGTTCAGAATACCTCTAAATAATGAAATCTTTATATTCCAGTTTATCATCTCAATTTTGTAGCTCAGATCCATCCTTTAAAAATTTTCTGTGTGGTAGAATTCCTACATGGCTGAATGAATTGACTCAGAAAAGCATTTCAGGGAAAAAGGTGTTCGTTTTACCTATTAGGTAGTCTCAAGATTTCTGAATAATCTTTTGCTGTTTAATTGTTTTCTGAAACTTTCCATTCTGATACCCACTATATATGACTAGATGAACATGCTTTGTTGTCCAGTATTCTCATGTTCTACAAACAGCTCATTACTTACAGAAATCTGGGAATTAACTAAAAATAATCATAACACTGTAGATTTGGCTAAAAAGAAAATAAATGGATGAAAATTAATCCTATGGTATGCAAAGATCTGGAAGAGAAATGCACAGCCAGAAGGTAAAAGGAACAAAGGTTTTCCTAGCATATAGAAGAATACAGACTTTTCAAACAATTTAAAATAATCAATTTTAAATATATTAGCTGACTGTTTTACAGCTTTATGAGTTCTTTCACTTACAAAGATTTAACAATAATTCCTTTTCATCCTTTCAGGATGCTCTGATTTATATACAGAAAACTCTAAGCATAATCACATATTCACAGAATAATGGCCTTAGGTTGATCATCACAAACCATACCAGAAAAAAATTCTTCTGGTGACTGGCATGTAAAAGTTTAATATAATACACCCTGAATTATGCCACTGTTATGTAGGCAGTAAACACCTGAGCTTATTGCTACACTTGAGCTAAACAAATGGAATGCTGTAAATTATGTTTCAAGACACTGTTATTTTGAATGCACCGGAGTTCCTCAGCACTTTCTTCAGCTAGCACACTCATGTCAATCATCCACCTTTTGGTACATCAGGGTTTTCATTAGTTCTATAACTGCCTGACCTTGTGCCAGACTCAAGCAGACAGGTAGTTCATAACCCTTTACTGTCAGAATTAGCATTCATGATACTACTTAAACTGCAGAGCAAATTTAGAGTTCATTATTAAATGAGGCATATGTTACTACACTTATAACTGATTCAGTCTAGTTATTTTTAGTTTGACCTTTTCTGTATTCATCAAATCAGCTTTGAAATAGACATTGAGGTACCCTTTACTGTTAGTTATAAAAAATCTTAGAGACATATTTTTTTATGGAGTTTTCTGGCAAATTCTCATATATCATAGTTTAGTGATGTACTAAGCACCTTACTGTTAGCTTAAATAAAAAGAAGAGACTATGGAATCATGTGGATGTTAATGATCATTTTCTTCAACTGTATCATCCCTCTTTGGATTTGCTTTTTTGCTGAGAGCTGAAAGGCTGGTGGTGTCAGTTCAGAATACGATGAAAACTTCCACTAAGGATGGCAAAAAATGTGTGAAGGTAGAAGTATAGACATTATCAAAGTGCCTTTAGTCTTACTGTAGCACCATAGACAAAATTTATCCATTATTATTCTGATTTTCTGGCTATTCCATTCTCTTCCTCCTGAAGTAAGGCACTGAGAACACAGACACTAAAAATGCAAACCCACTGGCACATGACAGGCTTAAGAACTGTTTCTTGTCATTTTCCTTTCACTGAGTTGGATTTCTAAATTCTAACATGGAAAAGAAAATATCTTTAAATTCTATAAACTTATTAAGCCCCACAACACGTTAATTCTTAAAACATCTCTTTTTACACTAAAAAACCCCCTTATATTTATCACTGAAGCCCTCACTCGCTGATTTTCACTAATGCAAAAGGATAAGTGTTCTGATAGTATATTAGAATATATACTTATGAAAACACTATTACAGTGATAAATCATATAATTAGAAAATATATTCATAACTGAAATGTTTGTATATGTAGTAGCAAAGAAATTCCTATACAGCAAGGTGTTAAATACATGTTACTTTATGCTTCACCCAGAGTCTAAGAACAGCATGTGACTGTTCACACGTTTAGAGACATGCAAATACTTAGAAACTTACTGAAGTAAGGTCAAAACTTCAATCCTCTTGTTTGTTACTCTGTTGTTCTCCCTTTTGGTTTTTTTTTTTTTGTAACTAGCTATGCAACCAATCTTGTAATTAAAAAATGTGCAAGTATAATAGAGAAAAGCTTTAGAGGTATTTAAATATCCGACTTCCACTGAAATAAGTGGGAACTGATTAATAGTTTTTAAAAATCTAACCTGTGCTATCATTACCCTTATGGACTATTGTGAGATGGAAATTGCTGCATTTTATTTTGAATAGAGAGTTCAAAAATTGTATTCTCCCTTATTTCTTTTTTGGCAGGCACCAGGTTCCCTTATTGCCACATAACAATTTTGCACTCTGAGCACAGTTATGTTATACAATTGCATACAAAAGCACTTTGTTGAATTCACACTTTGGGGCTCATGGAACACAGGAGTTGTAACAGTGAACTGTTTGAACTTCAGGTTACTGTATAATGTAACTGTAGTTCATGTCCTTTAAAAACTCTAAAATCTCATTTAGCTGTATGTCATATTCTCTCTTCTGCATGATATAGATGAAGGCTTCGGTTCATATTCAACACAATGAATGTAGAAGCCTAATTAAGACAGACCCACTCACCCTCTGGGAAAGTTCAGAAGCATTGGTTTTCCTTGAGAGAGTTGAGCAGGAAGTGTGTACGAGAATTAGATGAGTAAGCAGGACTTCAGGACAGCTGGTTTGCCTCCCAGCATTGTGCACTTGACTGGTAGATGCACCTTCAGCTACGTCAGGTGCCTCGCACAAGCAAGCAGCCTTCAGAAAGTGTCACGGGTTGTAATTGGATGAAGTTTTGGACCAATGAACAGTTGTTTCACCTGGCGAAATTTGCATATTGAGGAGGAAGATGACGGAACTGATGCCGGAAGTTCATCCATCTTAGCTCTCAGCTCTGAACTAGGGGGAGAGGGCTGTAGCTCCCCAGGGGGGCTCCATCCCCTCTGGGGCTATAGCTGCCTGGCTCTACCGCCTCCCTGAGGGGTGGCAGGAGCAGAAGTTCACATTGGGCAGTGGCAGCGCCATGCTGGCGGCTCCTAGACCCTGGCGGGACCTTCGCCGCTTCTGGAGGCGTGGGTTTATTTCGAGCTGAGACCTACTATGCTGCTGGAAAACACCGCATCGGAGACTGCATGCCGAGAAAGAGATATGATGAGGATTTTCTAAGGTCAAGGTTCTTCAGGTATATACTATGAGATACTAGCCTTTCTTCCAAGCGAGAGAGAGAGAAGGTCTGGTTGCACGCAGAGGAGACAACATGGCGGGGCCACGTGGCCGGGGGCCTATTATGGTGACCCTGGAGTCAGAGGAGAGAAGATACCAAGGCTTACAGAAGAAAAAAGCTGTGCATTTGATGTGAGCTTTAAATACAACTTAACTATTCTCCAGTAAGCCATGGAACATATCTGGGGAGATGGAGAGTTTGTTTCCCACAGCGCGGGAGGAGTGGCCTGTTAGAAGTGCGAAGATACTGAGATATTTATGGAGATTGAAGAGAAGAACCTTTTACTTTTATCTAGAACCTTAACAAGGTCTTATATCTAGTGAGTCAGCTCTCTATCGTGTAGACAAAGCAGAAAACATATGTTTAAGTTTGGGGTTTTTTTAAGATATTACATGGAATCCTTGAATACTTTTAAATTCCATGTTATCAAAGAGCTCTGAATATTCCTGCACATAACTCATCCTTAAAAAAACCACACCTGATGGACTGTTTCTTGGGAGAGGGACTGGTTTTCTCACTGCAGTAGGTTTTTCCTGGGTGGGACTACTGCCTGTAATGGAATTGTAGCAGAAGAGAGAGACTTTGTTTCTGTATTAAGAAATACCCTTAAAAATCCCATGTTTTGTTTTAACTTTGTGTGTTCGGTAGAAGGTGAGATTGGTGGGTTTTGGGAGCAGGGAAATGTATCTTTATGTATTGCCTTAATATCTGTATTATTCTTTTATTTTTAGCTTGTTAGTGTTAGTGAATAAAACTATTTTACCATCTTTTAAGCTTGCAGCCTGTTTTCTGCCATCTTATATCCTCTAAAGAATATAATTTGAGGGTCTGGGGTCTTCCCTCAGGCTAACCCGTTACAGAAAGGTACACTGGAGTACGAGCAGGAGGGAGGCACACTGGGACAGAACTTACTGCACAATTATCCTAGGGGGGGAACGAGACTTAGAGACACGACTATGCTTTCATATGAATCAATTTGCTGAAAAAAAAAAAAAATAAACCCGATGCAGAGTTATACCTATTTCATTTGCCTAAATAGACATTTTGGAGTGGGTTGATTTCTGCACAAATTTTTTTTTTTCTGATTTCTCCTTTGGTTCTGTGTATAGTACATTCTACACATTCTGTAGGACATTCTATAAGCTATTTTTCATCTTTTTATGTATGCAGGAAATGCCCACAACATTATAAGTGATGTAGTAAAAAATTAAGTAAAAGACAACACACAGAATAAAACACATCACAGTTTTGTTTAATTTTTTTGCAAGATTTGTTCATGTTACTAATAGTGTTACTTTTTTTAGCCTTCTTGAGTGTTTAAGCTCCATAACCACTTGAAGAGATGCAAAACTTATCATTAGTTTAAAACTGTTAATGAAACTCGGCTAACATTTTTATTTCCTTTGATTTCTGCACTAAAATTCATATATATATACATATAAAAAAAACAACTTCCAAAAATGTAAGCGTGTGCTTGTAATTTAAGTATTCAGTGTATTTGGCTTAAATCGAAGAAACCACTTTTACCACCAGCACAGCCCAGGAGGGCACTCCAGGGTGCTTCCTTTAAGCTTCTTATCATTAATTCCAGAGAGAACTGAAGAGAAATCTTGAAGTTTACACTTCAGACTCAGATCTCCAAGATTCATCTGAGGATAGAGGCTCAGGTTTTCTATCTGTTTCGGGCTTTCCTTGGTTTCTCCTTTAAATGGCATTTATGTGGAATGTGAGCAAGTGGGTTCTCAGATCTGGACTGAGGCTGGCTTTAGGTGTGAGTTAAGTGCAGAACAGGCATTCTGAATTTGCCTAAATTTAGTCATGTTGGAAAATCTCAGAGCAATCTAAAGGAATCTTAAGATTGCTTATTCTCTGAAAGCCAGTGAATTCCATTGCTGCTTGGGCAGTTATGCATGCTGTGTTCTGCAACAATTAAACAAGGATCTTCTTTCATAGAAATGAGAAATACTGGCACTAATTCCAAATGAGATGCCACTTCTTGATGCTCCAAACTGATTATCCAAATTTATCCTCATAATACTAAAAAAGTCCAAAACAAAAAGGGGTATTCATTGGTCACTTAGGAATCAGGAAAAATCTATGGATATTTGAACTAATGAGTCCTGACTACTGGTTATCTTTTAAATTACTTGTCTCAATAGGTTTTTAATGTCAGTCCATCTGAATATTCAGCTCATATCAGGTAAAGAATATTAAATGATACCTTCTTTTAATTTTGTTGGGGCTCCTTGAAAATTGCAAGGAGCTTCAGACAGCATTTTGCTACCAGCCTAATAATTTTATTTGATTAATGCTTACTTACCCTTAATCTAGTCTTGAATTGTAAACATTAAAAAATTAAAATCCACTACCTCTACAGCAAAGAGCATTTCCACCATGTTCTGCTTGAACCTCACTCCAAAGTCCTATCTAACATTTTAATTACATTTTATAAGCTTATACCTTAACATATATAATATACCTATATTATAAGCTTTAGAACCTTAACAAGGTCTTATATCTAGTGAGTCAGCTCTCATGTAGACAAAGCAGAAAACATATGTTTAAGTTTGGGGTTTTTTTAAGATATTACATGGAATCCTTGAATACTTTTAAATTCCATGTTATCAAAGAGCTCTGAATATTCCTATTCCTTAATGCTGCTGTTGCATCTTTTCTATTTTATAATTTGGTGGAAATAGTTTCTGAAAAAAAGTCTTGTCTTAGAAACTTTCTGAAATTAGTTTATTTTTCTTCAGAAAAGGATAATGGAAAAAATAAATTGTAAAAATTGGTGTAATCTTTGCTTTCATCCAACTCCAGAGCATTTTGAATTACCACACTGAAGAGAAACAATTTTTCTGTGTTCAGTTCAATGTTGACATAACTGGTACCCTAGAAGAGTCCAGTCTCTCCACCACACTTCCATTCTCCTGTGGGCCTGGTTGCACTGCATCCTCCCTCACATGTTGCAGCCTTCCATCTCCCTGAACCTGTGTCATGTCACAGGCAATCCATGAAGAAAGTCTGGTTTACTAAAAACAAGTAAAAACGAAGGCAACTGAATTTCAGCTCATAAGAGGAATAATAGCTATGCAGAGTATGGAAGCTAGGCCAGTGTAAGATAAACATTCTGCTATTTCATAAAGCTCATGCTTAAAGCTTGCTATGTTAACAACAGCAAAAAAACCCACCTCATTTTGCTTGCTTTCTGTCATCAAAAGCGTCTGAAACTTTTCTGGTACAGCTATCCAGTACCATAGCATTTTTTTCATAGGTGCAGTAGTAAGAGCTTTGCAATCTCACATCACAGGCTTTAGCTGTACCTCTTTCAGTGAATTTTCTCATGTGCTCAGACTAGAGCTCCAGGAGCTGGGAATCACTCAGCAGTGGGAGGTAATGCAGAGAGCAAAGAACTATCATGAACTGCTTGTTACAAAACTATCTTGAAGACGAGACCCTTGTTCGGGTTTCAAGTTACCTCCTCTTTTTTTTATCTCCTGCCTTTTAATATGGATGAAGGAGAGTGAAGTGAGGCCAAAAGAATGCCAGAAGTCTCTACAACAAAATTATCAGGTTTAGGTATAGTCTATCCTATTTCTCCCCATCCTATGCAGCAGATTCCCTGAGTTTACTCCTGAGGAGGAGGAATAGCAGTGATCACATCTGTTAATGGGCCACATCCAAGTAAATCTCTGTGGGCTGAGCTGAGGGCAGACTACCCTGCAGAAATCATGACTCCAGCACAAACCTTGCTGACTTTGCTGACAGAGTCTTTAAAATTGGATTGAAGCCAGACTTCAAAGAGGAAGCTGAGTTCAAAAATAAAACTTTTTTTTTTTCCTTTCAGAGCAGAGTTTAAAACTACCTGATCTGAAGCAGTGAGGGTTTTTATGACACCAGTTTCACTTTGAAGTCCAGATTCTAGACAAGGCACATCAATTTCAAAGTGTCTATAGGCATAAGCAGAGCTGACTGGGCTCAGAATGCCAGGATGTAGGTATGGTGAATGCTACACATGCCTACATGGTTTTCTTGTTTGTTTTTATTAGCATAGGAGAGAAACTTGTTATTTTGAAGGCCAGGAATTATCAGCATCCGAAGATTTAGAATAATCAGATAAATTTTAGGACATAAAAAGAGAACAAAATTATTTTTGTCTTCCCTAAATGTTATAGTAATTCTTCATCCATGAATATATTAATTACTTGGGAGTCTTAAGTGAGCTAGTTTAGAAAACCCAAAAATGTATGTATATTCGCGTGTGTAAAATTCTTGTCTCAGCTGTGTGAATGGATTAATAGAAGATTTTCCTCTCTAATAACAAATCTTTCAGGTCTGGAATAGGGAAACAAAAGTAAACTTAGCTGGGTACTCAAAAGGAGCTGAAATCATGACTCACTGATATTGATGACAGAGTACCATGCTGTGAATTGCATACTTTTGTATGTGACTGTATCAGTATATGAAAAAAATGTGGAACAGAAAAATTCTAATATTCATTTTAGGTATCAGTACATGTTGGTCAAAGGCTAGAAGGTGGGAACAGAATATCTGTTTTCTAATTATGTGGATATTTATATATGCATGCACACTGTGTATCTATGCATAGACAATACTTTATTGAACACGCAGTGGTACTGATTTTAAGCAGCTTTCACTAAACAGGTGAAATAGTTGAGGAAAGGACTATATATGAGGAATTGTATAAGATTACAGATACCTGACTGAAATTTTTTTTTTTATTGATACCATTTGCTTGACTCTTTAGTTCCAGAGCCTTGACTTACTCGTGTAAGGTCACCTGGGAAAGTGAGGGAGGCCAGCAGGGGATTCTTCTGCTACCCCAAGAGACTGGTTTCCGTTCCCTCTTCGTCTCTTAGGTCCCACCCTTCTGCCTGGTGGCATAATATTACACTATAGAGGACAGTGGAGTGGCTTCTCTATCCAGACCAACTTAAACGACTTTTCAGGGAAGATTTTGATGTGAAATATGATGTAAAATATTTTCATAAATTAAAGCTTTATTACATCTGTTGTATTCTCTTTGTTCCTTAGTTTTGTAGTTCCAGTCACAAGAATGAAGTTTATCTGGCATAATTTTTTTTTCCTTTTAAGATCAGACAGATTATTGTTCATGGTTTCATTGTCTCAATTTTATCTGCAAAAATTCTTCCCTTTCTCTTTCACATTTAAACTTCGAAAAGAAGTTCTGGCCACTGTTTCCAAGTCAGGACATCCTTATGGTAAGTCTGTGAAACTTTGTTTCTGCAAATTACACTCATGGGGACCAGGATACATGAAGCAATCAGCATCCCAGATGACTAGTGTTTCACTCTGAGTTTTTCTCTTATGGAGGGGGAGAAACAGTCTAAACCGGAGATATGCTTGAGCAATGAATTTCAGCTCAAGATTCAAATGCAGTTCTTGAGCATTTTCAGTTGCAGCCTTTTCTTCAAGCCAGTGTGCAAGAGTAAATTAATTGGTTTCAGATTTTGTTAATGATTCAGAATACTTTAACCTCAAGATCAAATATGAACATTTCAAAAAATAAAACAAAACCAAAAAACTCTCCAACACTAAAACATTTGAAGAAAACAAAATTTTACTTGGTTTTGTCTGTATTATTTCTATACACTGAGAAAGTAGCAGAAAAATTAATGTTGTGTGATGTGTTTAAATTGGGCTTTCAAGAAGACGTTGGACAAAGTCTCAAAATAATCTGCTAAGAAAACTCATTAGACAAAGCAGAGAAGATCTGGTTGCCTGAGCACTGCCATTTAGAATAATTTCAGACTCTGTAGGGCATAATATCTAATTTTAGATGTTACTCTCTGGAAAGTCAGTCACATCATCTGGCCATGTGGAAGTATCCTAGATACAAGGTGTCACAACAGGAATTAGACACCAATGTTTATGAGTGCCCTTGGTAGGGAAAATGGAACTTAAATTTGCAAAGTTCTGTAGAGATCTGGAACCAGAATCGCTGCTTATAAGGCAGGGGTTTTGACTATTTTCTACTCCTTTTAATATCAGTTAGAGAGGTAATTTTTCTTTCCCCATTCACCACTAACCCACAGGAAACTCGTACCTTGAGTGAATTCTCAACTCTCTCTGTTGAAGGGGAACATGCCTATCACACTTGTATATATAATAGTTCCGGAATTTCCTCTCAAAGTTCTCTATAGCATTTTGAAAAGCTGAGGAAGACATTCCCACATATTCCCACAAAAGTGAATTGATTTCACCAGTAAGGTCTCTAGCGACTGGTCTAGCATTTAAAGTTTATGAAGTTGAAAAAGTTAAAAAGAAAGATTTTAAAAAAATCTTAAGAACACCTAAATATTTAACTTATTCACCAGTTAAAAAAAGAGCTTGAAGTTAGTCTCAGATAATTCCTTGGAAACTGCTTCCACTTTTCTTCCTGGCAATCAAAAGATAGATAGATAGATAGATAGATAGATAGATAGATAGATAGATAAAACTGAACACTTAATGGAACTTAGATATTTGTACATCAAACTGCGTGTTAGCTTCTCTAGTGTTTCTGACGTTTGATTATTTTAAGGGATCAAGATGTCTATTAATATTTCACTGTTTTCACTTCTAAGTGATATTAGGAAATGCAGAGTAAACACACATGGGGAAAAAATCCTACAGGAAAAATTAATTCCTCACTATGAAAACTGTATAACCATAATCACTTCAGCTGAAATGATCACATATTTCAGATTTTTGAGTTTTGCTGACAGATTAATTTTTTGACTTGAGAAAAGTTTTGCACGTGTTCTGATTTAAAACAAATCCAATCACCTTACCTTGGAAATGTTCACATCTGCATTTTATTATCACACTGAAAGGTCTGTGTCCATAGAGACAGCTGTGGGGTCTGTTACATTGGTTGAGACAGATTCACTACGCAGGTCCTGAGTGCATATGCGTCATTTGTTCATGTATAAGGTGTAGCCACGCATCTGTGGAGGAACACACCTGGGCCAGGTAGCTCAGCTTGCAAACTCCAGACTGAAATGCAGATTGAGCTCTGGGTGAGAATCTGGGACAAGAGGCTGTGAATTGCCAGCCTTTGGGATAACAAAAGGCATGAAGGTAGGTGACATCAGTCGGGGGAATGGACACTGAGAAACACGGCAGGAGCGGAGAATTGCTGGTTTTTTGGATGACAAAGGAGACAAAGATGGGTGACACCAGCCGAGTGGAGTGGAGGGACAAGGAGGACAGGAGCCAAAAACTCAGAGGCAGAGGGAGACTTGCCCGCCAGTGGACTCTGAGGGTATAAAACCCCAGGGGTTCCTTGGCTGGGGTGCACCTTGGGGGCACCAGCTCCGGCTGTTCCTGTGTTACTATGCTGTGAATAAATGGCTTTATGGAACAAGATATCTGAGACTCTGCCGTGGGAAAACTGGTGTCAAACCGGTGAGCAAATCTGTTCTGACTGTGTGAGTGGGGCGTGTGGGGAGCCAAGCAGGGACCCATCGGTCACTGTAGCTGCCCGCTGAGAAGGGGCTTTGGTCCCAGCAGTGACAGTTTGGGCTGGTGGGAGTGAGACCACCAGGGAATCTCATGAATGGTCAGACTGGGAAGTTTGCTTAACTCATCAGTCATACAAGCAGAAGAGTTTTCTGATGAACCGACATTTCTGCATTAAAAGTAAGGAAATTATATCATTTTGACAACATGTGGGGTTTGGGCTAGGTGGCTGTATTCCTTGGGACAAATGAACAGAAAGAGCAGAAAGTGTCAGTACTTGTTTCTACTTGAAAATACAAAATAAAAGTCCAGTTTCTGCCTTTTGATTCTTGCCACCATGCTGCTCATTCTCCTACTGAGCAGATAAACAGTTTAGGAACAAAGCTTTCTCTTCTTCCTTCTAGCATTGCTCACTGCACACTGGCTCAGTCACCTCATTCCTTCTCTAGCTCCAGTAATCCTTTCTCTGTCTCATTTTTGTTTTGAACTTTTTATTTTTTGAACCTTTTACTCTTTGAAAATTTCCTCTCTCCCTTTCATTGTCAGCTCTACACTATTTATTCCCCAAGCTATCTCTTGCCAGTACTTCTCAACCCACTCTTCTTCCCCTGATTAATAGTACCTTAATAGGACTGTTTCCAGAAGCAAGTCTGAACCTCACTCTTCATGTGTGAAAAATCTTGTCATTCCTCTTTCTCTATGCAGACCTCTGCACCTCATTCCCCTTAAACCTTCTTCAGGCATCCCTTTCCCCCTCCCTCTGTTGAAAACTTTCTGCTGTGAGACATATTAACTGTAGTTCCCAGAGTCAGCATTATTCTAAACACAAAACCATCTGGTGCATTCTTTGGAGGTTTGTTTGGAGATCTGCATTCTCTTGCCATTATCATATACGAACCTCTGCCTACGAGCACAAAATCTAGGCCTAATTTAAAATACTTATTGGTTAAGTGTATTTGTGACTTACAATTTAACCAGTCTCTCTCTAAGAAGAGCATCAGTATGGCATGCTCTGACCACAAGTCATGTTGATAAAATATTCTGTTTTAATTGTTTATCAGCCATAAGTTGCTTTTTATAGGAAGAGATTTCTGCCCTCTTTAGAACACTGTAATTTTTGGCCAGAATAAACATATGCTACCCGCAGTTACAGTTTAATTTTTTTCAGATGAACACAGATATCATAAAGATAAGCTATTGCCTTTTGATATCTGATTGAAATATTCATGTTTTTTATCTTAATCCTATCTAATGGATACCTGTCAAGATTTCCAGCGTTGTTTCCCTGTACCCCCAGTGTTAAGTTTCCCTGTGTAATAAATAGAACAGCCAATTTCGGGAATAAAAGTAATATAAATTTATTCCGTGTCCGAAATATCGTAAACGCAATGCCACGATCGAAAAGAGAGACAGTACTGTTATAAATAGAACAGCCAATTCTGAGAATAAAAGAAATATAAAATTTATTTGTATTCGAAATATCGCAAATGCAATGCCACGAACGAAAAGAGAGAGACAGTACCAAGCCCGGGGTTGGAACCGGGTGAACGCAAGTCTGGCCTCTATCGCACCAGACCTCCCTTGTTCACAACTGCTGCTTTCTGATGCGGGCTTATATACTAGTTTTTACATAGAGTCCGGATTTTGGGGATTAGTTTTTACTTAACATATCCATGAAGGAGTTCTATTCAAGGAACTAAGGTGGACAAAGCACATCCTGTCCCTGATCAGTCTCTCATCACCGGGGAACGTTATCAGATGTTTCCCCATGTTCCATATCTCGGTTCCGATCCCCTCGTTAGCACTCGGCTTGGGAGGAGTTCTTCCGATATGGATGCCGAGAACTCTTCCTTGGAGATGCAGATTCCCAGGTGCTGCTGGACGCTATCTCAACGTGCTATCTGATGTTCATGCTTTCGCTTTTGGGATGCAGATGTCTTCCCGGCAGAAACGATGTTCTTCCTTTGGGCAGGAGCTGTTCCTTTTGGATGTAAAACATTTGTCCGGGCAGGTGCGGTATTTTGTTCAGTCCGGACTCATTCTCCATTCGAATGTAAATGTTGAGTGGGCAGAGACCGCACCCTGCTCGGAGCGAGCCTTGCGCTTTTAAAATGTAAATATCCCCTCAGCGAAGAATGCATGGTTCCCGGAATTGTAATTGGCTGTTTCAAGAAAACTCCCCAGAACCAAGTTTACAGTTTTATATCCCGATATTTCATATCTGAGCATGAATTAACCGATTTATTTATAACACCTGTACCCAAAGAATATATTTTATAAAAAAAAAAAAGGTAAGAAAAATATAAAGAGGCTGTAATATAGTGTAGGCTGATGCCTGCAACTATGACTAAAGTCAAAAGAAACATGAAGGAACAGTACTATGATGTCTATAAAATATGAGACAACATGGGGTATTTTGTTGTAGCTTCACCAAAACACTTGGGGAAATTTTTTTTTATCAAAAAGTCCAATGTTTGTAAGAGATGAAAAGAGGAAACATTCTGGTTAAGTCTTCCTATGATAATTTGTCAAATTAAAAATGCACTTAACTTTGTCCATTCCTGTAGAGAACAATTGCTTGTGGAAAAAAATGAGTAACAACAAATAAAATAAAAAGTAAGAATTTATTTCATGAATGTCACTACAAAGAAAGGTGAAAACCTGTAAAGTAGGCTGGTCATTTCATAGAATCGTAAAGTAGCCGAGGTTCAAAGGGACCTCAAAATGTTATCTGGTTCAACCTGTCACAAGAAAGGGAGCCCAGATGAGATTATGTAGTGGCTTGTCCAATTGCATCTTGAAAACATCCAACCATGAGGACCCTACCATGTCCCTGGGGAGGTTGTTCCAGCAAATTATTGTATTCACAGTAAAAAATTTCTTTCTTACATTGAAGTGAAACCTCTCCCAGTGCAACTTGCAGTGTTTCTCCCTTGTCTTCTCCAGTTGCTCCTTCTGAAGAGAGAGCCTCAGTCCTCTGTACAGCCACAATTTAAGCACTGCAATACTGTGATGAGGTTCCCCCTGAGCCTTCTCTTCTCCAAGAAGACTTGACTCCAGCCTTTCCTCGTGGCCCTCCTTTGGATTCTCTCCAGTCTGTCCAGGTTCTTCTTGATTTGTGGGGACCAGAACTGGAAACAATACTCGAGGTTGTGCTGGTTTTGGCTGTAAACCAGCAGAGGAAATTAACCCCACAGAAAATACCTCGAGAGATTTTAGGTCAAAATTACAATTTTAATAAAAAAGGTTAAAATAAATGCAGTAATACAGAAACACGGCTTAAACAAACCGACAGAGTCACGGTACAACCTGACACCCTGTTGACCAGGGTGGTAGCTGTGCAGTCCAGTGAGGCACTGGTCCTGCAGGAAGGCCTGGTAGTCCAGCCCCGGTAGTGGAGTGGAGTAGCTGAGTCCAGTTCTGAGGAGTGGAGTGGAGTAGCTAGCTGAATCCAATTCCGAGGAGTGAAGTCCAGTCGAGTCGAGAGTCCCGTCGAGAGGAGAGTCCTGAGAGCGGAGTCCCATCGAGTCGAGGGTGCCCTTCTCTGATCCAAACCCCTTGTTTTATGCTGTGTTTCTTGGCTGGCACCTCCCCCAGGGGTGGGGACTTTCACAATGGAAGAGGATCTTCCCGATGTTCTATTGGTTGCTTTGGTAATGAGCTTGGATGAGCCCCGGGCTCCTCCGAGATGCTCCCCAGGGTTCTCAGAGATGATGCAGGGTCCTCCGATGGGGTTCAGGTTAATTAGTCAGGCTGGGTGGTGCTAATGGGCCATTACCTGAGATCAGATAACCAGGGTGGGTGGTGCTTGCTGTCGGCTGGAGTGCTTATCTCAGTTGAGATAAGGAGTCCCAGGTGTGTAATTATGAAATTTATCCAGCTTTTGTGGGTGGTAATAGAATATATAACTAACCCAGGACAGAGGTGCATCCTAACAAGCACTGAGCAGAGTCATTCTAAGGTAATGAAAATAGTTGCTGTAAATGATATGTCAGTGTTTATCAGGGAACAGTAGGATGACATTGTATATGGAAAAGAGTATAAAAGAATCTGAAAGACCTAGAATACACAGAATAAAACTTCCATATTTTTTCTTAGGTTTTCTTACCTCTTCCTGTTCATGGTTTTTTCCGTGATGCATCCCTGTCCTTATATACTCAGAAATATTATACCTTTTCTATGTGGCTATTTTATAACTTTATATGAACCTTCAAGTTTCATTCTTTGGATCCAAATATATTTTGTGACTTTTGCTTCATAAATAAATATAATAATAAAGGTAGCAGTGGATATCTGTAAAGAACAGACCTACTTCGTCCTTACGAAGATATATAAATGTAAGTGTCGAGACAAATATGTGTAGGGCAAGTTAAGAAAGTGTTTGGGTATTGCTAGTGGTTTATTACTACGCAAACCCAATAATAAATTAAAGAAACAAGCAAACAAACAAAAAATCCCTAGAAAAATAACAGGCGCATAATGGTATCCTTGAGAGGATACATTAGGAAAGCTAGAACAGCAGGGGTATTAAAGCACAGTAGTTTAGATAATGAAGTCAAATAAATTGTCTTCATCTTTGTGCCTTCATTGTCACCAAAGTACACTGTGATAAATGAAACAGACTTGTCTGATGGAAATCGTAAACATTCATATTTAATAAACAGTTATTAACACTTTTATAATATTGCTCTTTTATGTTCATTACATGCTCATTGCATTACAGCAAGTTTATTTCCTATTTCATTTCTCCACTGTCATTGTGAATTGCAAACCTGTGCAAGACAGGTCTATTTTTTTTGTTGTATTGTACAGTATGTGAGTAACGTTCAGATCTTAATGGAAGTGTCACATCATTTTCAGATCAAATTATCTAGTTTTAACAGCTAAGGGGAATCAAATTAATCAGTAAAATTAGAATACAAACCAATACAAATATTGTAGTTCCCAAGATGTTGACTGAAATACATGGAGGTCACGTTTGCCAGTTATCACATTAAAAGGCTTACTGTGGTGCTCTATTACTTATCATTAGTAGTCTCATATTAGGAGCATGCATAAAGGTTTAAACTGCTAGGAAAGTGCATGGCTCAAGGGAATTTAATTGCACAAATAATAATAACACAGATTTTCTTTTTTTTTTTCCTCATTAGTTCCTTAGATACTGAGAAACAGGAACAGAACACAGAAGACCAGAATATTTACTTTGATTTATAGGTAATTTTTGCCTTTGAAACAAGCAAAATCTTTATTTCAGAGAATTAAGGCTAGAATCTCCTAGAAAACAACTTCACGTTTTGGAAGAATCTGGACAACCATCAGGACCTCTGGCCCTATTTCTTTATATATTTCTTTTCTAATTTTCCTTCTGTGTGACTAAGCTACAGGAATGTGTCTTGTTTTTCTAGAATACCTCATAAGCACAAGCTGCCAGAAATAGGACATTGAGTCCAAATGTGTGAGACTCCTAGAATATATGTTAATCTTTACCCTCTTCTTTCTGCACTCCAAATACACCCGAAAGCTGCTCATTAGCTCAAAACCATCTGCTTCAGTCTGCCATGGGGTTTACAATTACTAAATCAGGAACACAGTAGTAAAGACAGATATTGTGGTGGGTTAACCCTGGCTTGATGCCAGGTGCCCACCAAAGCTCCATTACTTCCCTCCTCAGCAGGGGAGAAAAACCGCAGCTAAAGGCTCATGGGTCAAAGTAAAGACATGGAGAGATGACTTACCTATCACTCTCATGGGCAAAACTGAGTCAGCTCAGGAAAAAATAATTTAATCTATTGCCAATCAAATCAGAATAGAATAAAGAGAAGTAAATCCATATATAAAAGCGCCTTGCCCCCAGCCCTACTTAATTCCCAGGCTTAACTTTATTCCTGATTCTCTACCTCCTCCCTCCCACTCCCACAGCGGGACAGGAATGGCATTTGTGGTCAGTTCATCACAAGTCTTCTCTGCTGTTCCTTTGACCTCAGGGAAGGACTCCTCACGCTCATCTTCTGCACCAGCATAGGGCTTCCGTCCCATGGGAGACAGTAGTCCATGAACTTCTCCATCACAAATTTTTCCCACAGGCTGCATTTCTTCAGGACCTGCTTCAGCCTGGGTCACTTCCATGGGGTGCAGTCCTTCAGAAACAGACTGCTCCAGTGTGATGGAACAAGGAGGATTCTCAGACTGCTCCAGTGTGTCCCCCACAAGGCCACAGGTCCTTCCAGGACCCTTCTCCATTATGGGGTTCCCACAGGGTCATAGCCTCTGTCAGGCACATCCACCTGCTCCAGCAAGGAGTCCTCCAGGGACTGTATATGGATATCCGCTCCACTGTGGAGATGGGCTGCAGGGGAGATGGGCTCCATGGAGATGGGCTGCAGGGGGACAGCTTGCCCTCACCATAGTTTTCTCCACAGGATGCAAGGAATTCTCTCTGTCACCTGGAAACCTCCTCTCCCTCTTACTGCACGGATCTCGGTGCGTGCAGGGCTGTTCTTCTCACATGTTTTCAGTCCTGTCTCCTCTGGCTTCAATTTGCTCATGCACAATAATTTTTTTCTTCTTAACTTTGCTATCCCAGAGGTACTGCCACTGCCACTGATGGGCTCAGACTTGGCAGGAGGAGGGCCCATCTTGGAGCTTGCTGATGTTGGGTCTGTCAGACATGGGGGAAGCTTCTGGCAGCTACTCACAGAAGATGTCCTGTAGCCTCCCTTTCTTCAAAACCTTGTCATGCAAACCCAGCACAGATATGTCCACTTGCTAAAGTTTCTTAAAAACTTTAAGGGGTGAGCCCAGAATGACATAATCATTTACTATAAGCATAGTAATGACCTCTGATATCAACTGTACTTGTGACATCAGCGGCATATTATACACACCTTCACAGCCCCACACCCCCACATGCACACACACTTCTTATATATACTTATTTATATTTATATTCAAATTTATATTAATATATTTTTTTAGATTCTAGTTTTAAATGGTATACTTCTTCTATTCAGGCTTCCATGAGCAATCCTAATATTGAAAACAGATTCAAAGCCACACAAGCTCCTCTGACGTTATCTTTGATGCTACTTGTTCTACAAGAAAAACTTTACAGAGTTTAATCTGTGGCATGGTCCATTTGCATAATTTATTGATCTTGAAGCAGTTAGACATCTGCTATTTATTGTCTTTGCTTTACTACTGGCCATGCAGGTGAAGAAGATTTTGTGTCACTTTGATGGAACAAGGAGGATTCTCAAGCACATGTTTGACAATAATTTCTCTGATATGCATAGAAATGGGATATATTAAGACAGACTATAGATCTTTTTCTTTCTCAGTGGGAAAAAAACCCAACACAACCCAACATAAATAAATGCAGTAATTTTACAAATGGAGAAAAAACATGATTCTTCTTTTCATGCTGGCATAAGACTGGGAAAAAACAATTTCCCAACTCTGATCAAAATAACCATCCATATTAGATAAGAATAGAAATACTTCTTCAGTGTTTGCATACAAAAAAAGGATATGAACTGTTTAGTATATTAAAAATCAAATTTTGGCAGTGTCAGAATGCTCACTAATCATTTTCAGATTAATTTTCTTAATTGAAACTAATTCCAGTGGTACTTTAATGTTGAACAGTACATGCTCAGGACATAATTTCTTATGCAGGATTTCCCCATGAGTATAAAACACTCTTTTTTAAAGTAGTTAAAAGATTAATACTCATTAAGGATTAGTGGATTTTCAAGCTTCATCTTTTATAATAATTTTTTTAGTTAGTTGAGTGTCAGGACCCCTGAATATTAAGCTGTCTTTCAAAAAATGATACTGTTCTTCAGAAAAGATTATTTTTTACTCTTCCATCCTCCTCTGGAGAAGTAAGTCAGTATGCAATCATACGAATTCATTTCTTTTCAGAGATGACAATTGTTTGAAAATCTATGTGACAGTGGCATGCTTTTTATTATTGATACTGCAAGAGTTGTAAAATTTATTGTCTGAGAAAGACAATGCAATCTAGCATTCCCATGCAAGTGGTGTGCTGTGGTAACGATTTCAAATGCAAAATAAACTTTTCTTGATTTACTGCACTTACTTATTTTCCCCACTTTTCCACCTGTAGCATCTTGTTATAAATCTCAACTGAAATTTCTATTAGATTTTCAAATTATTATTTTGTGCAGAAGCTAAGAAAAATGGGGCCTTATTCTTCACAGAGCTCCAGATCAAGAAGCATTTTTAGTCATCCAGCATAGTTTGCTGTATATGACAATGACAGTTACATTCTACCCGGATACAAATGTGTATCACAAAGTTTCTAGCCTTTAATTGGAGGCCTTCAAGGTTTGGAGAATCACCACTTCCATTTCTGATTTGCTCTCAGTGCTAATTGCTTAAAAAATTTCCCTTCTGAAGTTGCCTGTCTTTAACTTCCAGTCACTAGGCCCTACTGTGTCTTCTTTTCCTCAACTAAAAGTACTTTCTATCCAGAACTGTCTAACCCCGGAGGAAATAAAACACTTGAAAAAGTCATCCTTTCCCCCTAAAGTGTGTACAGTGTGGGCAGGAAGCCCTCAGCCCTGATGCTTTCACTGTACAAATACACTCACATTGGACTGCATTGCTCGCTAGTGTGGATGTAGACCATAACACCCAGGGTCCCCCGTAGATGAAGGAGAGAGGAAGGAACCTCTAAAACTCAGACCTTTGGCTTAATCACCCTTTGATTTTGCTGAAAGTACATAGTTGAAGTTTATGAAGTTAAACTAGGGCATACCGGGGCTTAGCAAGCTTTTTAATCTCTTTAGCAGGTATAAAATAGAATTAATGCATTTTGTCATACGGTAAATGACATTTTTAACACACAATAGCTTGACAAATTCCTCAGAAACATCTTAATAATGAAATCAGAAAAATTGCATTTTCCCATAAAAACACATTGATTGTCAGATTCATTATCTTTCTTGTACTAACCTCTAGTACAAATATAAATATGAACACCATCTAAGACTTTTTCTATTACTTGCTTAAAATTTTTGTCATGCTAACAATCTTACTCTTATTGATTGTGCCACTGTCTCTTTCTAAACACTAGAACAGCACTAACATGTTGCTAGATTTTATCTCATATTCAAATATTAAAATTAATATCTTATGATCCCCTCAGCCCACTTCTGAATTGAGGAAAAGGTGAAAATTATTTTATGTTTTCTGTCTTAATATTGTTTATACAAAGGTGCTATTTAAAGATTGCCTTAAAACCTGAAATATTTCACTATCTCCATGTGAGTTATCTATCCATATTTATATCTATATCTATATCTCTAACTTTTTTATCCTATGCAAAGTAAGAATTCTGAACATTTCTTCATTTTTTGCGCAGTTGTTAACAGATTGCCTCTTCTGACTAGCAATGGATTTACAGATTCGTCAGGATTTTATCTCCGGAACATTTATTCTAAATGTGTTACAACATATTAATAAATAACAGTTGTCTTCATAGCTTATTCTATTAGTCACAGACTTGACATTTTAGAATAATTCACACTGATATTTTCAGTCTTGTTCTTTAGGTTGAAAACATAACACCAACTTTTCAGGTTTTTAAGTTTTCTTCTGTAAGCATTATAAACTGTTATTTACTAATGATTGCAAAACATATTGTGTAACCAATACAGAAGTCTTTAAATACAGTTATTCTATCAAGTGCCAACAATAAATCAGGTACTAAAGCTATGTTCTCACCCACTCCTCTTTGTTTATGGCTTCAGAAAGCACCTGTAATACGTAGCATCAAATATCAATTCAGCCGTGTGGACTTCCAGCTGACACCTAAGAACCTCACAGAAGACCTAGGCCATCCAGGAAATGGCAGTATGCCGGTTTTCCACAGGAAGCAGAAAATAAAAAAAAAAAACAAACAAAACCATAGAGAAAGCACCAGCATCCTAAAGCACAGATACAAAACCATGCATGTGTATGTATCTATACACACACAGTTTCATATAGGCATACTTGTGCATTTGTCTGCATGTGTGTACACATATATGAAGCTCTTTGTAGTCCAATAGACAAAATATAATTAAGTAGTTTGATAACTCAATGCTACGTTGTTTGGTGAATCCCTACATATTTTACTCTGAGTGGATGGGTGATCCATATGAAATATCCTGGTTTTGAACTAAACTTTCTTCTGCCAAAATCAACTGTCTTATGAAATGATCATCACATCTGAGTACGTGCTGTAATTTCCACATTCTTCATTTTTGCTATAGCTTTTAGCAGTTAATGTTTATTTTAAGCTCCATAGCCTGGCATTATTCATCTGAACTTTAAAGAAACTACGGCTTGTGTCTATGCATATTTCCAGTCATTCGAAATTAATTTGCCAAAGGAGCAGATAGCTCAATAATAGTACACAGATGAGGAATTTATCTGCCCAATGCAGTGCATACAGTATCTAGTGTATAAAAATACCTTTATAAATTTCACCAGGATGTTCATCTCTCAGGTGTCTCAAAGATCTCAAATTTCAGGTCTCCTCTTCCCTGAGATATGCTGTATAACTCTCCTTGTCAGTCACCAGTTATTGAGAGATTCTTTCTCTGTTGTACAGTATGATACTGACTCTCCAGACAGGCCTTGCAACTGGAACTTGTAACCCATTATACTCAGATAGTATAAATAATAATTTGGAGCTTTTTGACACTTATCAAGGTCTCCTAACACACTAATGCTTGGCTAGGGGTATTCTTGAGGTTAAAGCATATGGTTAGCTGATTTTTTAGAATTAATCTGTATTATTAGGCAGAAAAAGAGGCAAAAAACCAAATAAAAATATAAATATACAGCATCCGAAATAGACAAAATGGCTACATTATTTGTGTATGTTAAAAAAAAGGAAAAAAAGAACAGAAAAGGAAAACATGTTCTTGATCTATTTATACTGTAATTAATTTAATCTGAAAAGTTCACTTCCTGCAGTGAGTGACTTGCAGAACTCACTTTCCTTCCAGATATTTTTCCTTATTTTTTTCTTTTTTATATTCAATGCCTCAGACTGCATTAAAAAGACAGCTATTTTTTTTGCTACTACATATTACATTTAGAGTTTGGGGTTTTCTTCCTGGATAATTCATCTTCTCTCCTTAAACTTATTTACATCTCCCCCTCCACATTCATCCTCTCATCCCACCACTTATTTAACATCAACATACTAATTCAATTAATTTGTTTTTCAAAATATAAATTGATAGTTTCATTTTTTTGGAGATGCATATACTGCTTTTTGAAACCATCTGTACTTGACTGGTCAATTAACTCCATGACTAAAGGATAAATTAGATAGGCAGTTTGTAATTTTCAAAATGAATTGTTTCTGTCTAGTGAAGCATAGAATAATTTTGGTTGGGAACGACCTTTAAAAATGATGTAATCCAATCACTTGCTCAAAGCAGAACCAGTCTCATAGTTAGGGCACGTTGCTCAGGGCTTTGTCAAAGCATGTTCTAAAAGTCTCTGAGTTCTGAGATTGGACAGGCTCTTTGGGCAGCTTGTTCCCATGCTTAGTTACTCTCACTGAGAAATATTTCTTCCCCCATATTTGGTTGGAATTGCCCTTACTGCAATTTGTGATTGCTGTGTCTGGTCCTTTCACCATGCACCTTTGGGAAGAATCTTTCTCTGTCTGTGAAACTGCCACTGATGCCTTAGGATTTTGGCTTTTGTATTTTTCATATTCTTGCAACCCTGCAATTCTTAGTGTGTAACTCTAAAGCCCATATAAAAGTGTTAGGTACTGCCTTTTAGACAAAACAATCCATCTTCAGGCCTGGACTTCAAGGACACCTTACTGCTTCAGGCCCAAGATATGTAAACAACTGTTGATGAAGGGGGAGAAAACCTGGGGGGAATTACTTCATTACCTGGGGCTGTAATTGGAAGAGCTAGCCCCGATATACTAATGGACCAAACTTATAAAAGTATGGACAACTCCTGCCCAGTTGTCCATCTTGGGTGGTCTATCTTGGGCAGCGGACCTCAGGGGGTCCACCTGGGGTGTAGGCCCCCCTCCCCCCGCCCCCACCGAGCAAGCTTTGACTGCCCTGGATGTACCTGAAGGCCTTCAAATAAACACCACTGCTTCTAACCTTTTGATCTTTGTCAAGTCTCTCTCTTTCAGGTAGTCCCGACAAGGCATCACCACCTTCAGAAGGCTGAAGACAAATTAAAATTTCCCCTTAGCTTTCTAGTCTCTATGCTAATCAAACCAAATTCTTCCAGCCTTGAGCATCAGGTGCGCCAGCCAATTACCCATCCTGGTCACTCTTCGTGGGATGGACTCATTCCAGTTCCTGGTGCCGTTCCTGTATGAAGGACAGTTCTCCAGATGCAGGCTCAGAGGTGGCAAGTATAGCAGCACAACCACCACCACCCCTTCACCTTTCTTTTTGGAATACTATGCGTGTCCTAACCTGGAATTTAACTGCATTGAAAACTAAATGATCATTGGGTTTTCATCATAATAAGTCCCTCCTTTCCATTCATATTAATTTAAAAAAAGCAATAAAACTTGCAACTGTGAAATTTTAAAAATTGTGGGGATAGATGAACCCACCTCTTTTGTCTTTCTTCTTCTTCTCACTAAATGCAAATAAGCCAAGTAGTCTGACATATAAACTGCCACACATAATGAGGGTAATTACCCCGAGTCATGTAGTTCAGGCTGAATATCATCTTAAGTTCAAGAGAAAAAGTTTTTATATCTTACTATTAATAGATTAAGGGTAATAAATTATTTAAACCTGAAAATAAAGAGGGAACCATTCAGAAGAGAGAGGAGGACCAGAAACTTTTTTTGTGTGTCAAAGCCTTTGCATGTGGGTAGGAAGTGTGAGCCAAACTTTTGGCAGAGATAAAAGATCAAGGAAGACAGAGATGGCAGGAAACCAAAAAGAGAGGTTACATGTGGTAAAGCAAAGAAACAGGGCTTCTGAAAAACAACTTTAAGGAAAGAGTGTGGAAATGAAAGTAAGAATACAGATTAACTTGGATAAAATATGGACACGTATGGTCAGGATGGACAAAAACTGAAAGACAAATAATCAAAGATAATGACAGGTTCTAGCAAGAATTACATGTCATGATGGGATATTTTTTTTCTGCTGCTTTGTATTTGCAAAACCTCACAGATCCTGAAACAATGCATCTGAAGGAGACAAAAATTGCAAGCAGCATCATAATATTAAACAATGATTTTATTGTGAGAACTCTGCAAGATGAGCTTGTCCTCAAACTACCTTTTTCCATATGTATGAAGATTTAAATATATTTTCAAACCTGAAGTTTAAGGTTATTGTGCAGATACTCGGGCCAGAATGTTTGCTGAAAGGGGGAAGAGGAAAACCAAAACAAAACAAAACACTGATGGATTAGGATTTTGACATAGGGTAATGCTCATTAAGAAAATCAAATCTCCAAAACTAGGTGGTCATCCACTAGGTGGTAGCAGTTGGAGTCACTGTTGTAAGGGTCCATGCAATGATATCTTCAGCTGAGCTGGGAGAAAGTCTTCAAAACCACTGTTTTACTCAGTTCCCAGATGACCATCTCAACACATACGACATTTAATGCTATTGTTCTGCTGGCTTTATATTTAGTTAGATATGAAGCACGTCTTACTACCATTCTAAGTGGTCTTTTCTGCAGTTTCTATTGACCACTTGCAAAAGCTATATCTGTGCACAATTTGGTCAACTCCACAACAGGAATTGGTTAGGTATCCTCTTGGATGCTTTGCCCCAGATGTTCATCCACAAATATAAGCATAAAAATGTGCAACAGAAAGCTAACAGAACTGTCTAAAATTCCAAACCAGGAGCTTCCTGTAGTAGTCAAATATTTAATTGTGAAGATTCAGTGAAAGACCTTGTATCTCGAGATAGTTGCACCTTCTGTGTAGATGACTGTCTGGGGAGTTGCTGGATCTTATAGAGAATTAATAACTGAAGTGTACTGCATGTCTACGTAGTTCCAGCCCTGATACTATGCTACTCTCCAATTTGAACTAAAGAATGAACCTGGTTTTTGTCCTTATTACTTAGTTATCATTTAAATCTTATAACTATTTCCACAAGCTCGTGTGGGGTCAATATATGTTTAGGTTAAATGGAAGCATTGGGTGGGTTTTGGTTGGTTGGTTTGCAATCATATTAGCAATATCCTGGTTTCTCAGATATAATTTTTCTTTTTTTTTAAGAAAGGTATATCTGTGAAATACCATTTTCATAAAGCCCTATGACTGCACTTCAGAACCAAAATTATTTGGGATATGAGTTGTTTCTTTCCTCATAAATTTGAGATTTTTATGAGGGAAATAATTCTGGTTAACTTTAGTTATAATGTACAACACAAGACCTAATATGCCTTTGTAAATAGGCAAATTTGCTGTTTATATTTGCATAAAACCCTACCCTGGCAGGTATACAGGCTACTAATCTTATGCAGCTTCTGAAAAGAAGTTACAGATTTCTTTTCACTTAAGTACCTAAAATCTGAAGTCTATGGGAAATTAGTGCATTTCCTGCATAAAATTTATTTTAGAATGTAATTTCACAAACATTCTTCTTAATATTTTTCTGTAATATGCCCTGTCCTTGAAGTAATTATTAGATCTAGCTGAAAAAATTCTGCTCAAATAATTTTTGGATCCTAGAAAGATTTAGTTATAATATAGTATTTTTATTGAAAATACCTATTTTCTCCAGAATAATTCCAGTTTATATAGAAGAAACAAACTTATGTAAGGGAAAATCTTTTAATTTGGAAAAAAATAACTGGAGAGCATACACCAGCCTCTTCCACAGATTAGGATCCTCAACCAAACTGGTTTTTATCTTTCACAGCTACCAAATATCTTGTGATACATTATTTTCATCACAAAGTGATGACTCTGTGATATTGATTTAGAGATGCTGCTCAAACTATATGAGAAAAGGCTGTTTGACGAATACAAACTAAAATTTATAGGACATAATTTTTGGATTCTACTATCAAGTCTTTCTTTTTCTTTTCTGTTTTTTTTTTTTTTCCCCACTCGTGACATACTCCAAAATCTTCCTTTAGGAAACACTCATGTTCTCAGATTGAAGCTAGCCCTGATGTACAACACAAGTTCAGCTAAGCACTCAATTACAGTTTGAAGAGTCACACCCTTTTTAAAAGGAATCATAAATTCCACCTTATGATAATTTTATTATCCCCAGCCTGTTACTAATGTATTCATGATCACAGCTCTTTAAAAATGATTTCATGACTGGCTTACTCATCAGCTTCTAACACACTCTTGCCTAAAATCAACAGCATTTTTAAAATATTTACCTAAGACTAATGAGGACTTCAGTCCTAAGCTCTGTTTGAAGCAAATGTGTAGGCTTCTGTTCCAAAAATAAATGTGAAAATAAGAGAGTTGTTAAATATCTTATTAAAATTATGACATTTGGAAGATTTTTAATTTTTTTTGAGAAAGAAACACGGTTGCATAGCACCTAAGGGTGTCATTCTAAAAAAGTATAAAAGTGAAACAACTTTTGCATGTCAATAATCATACAAGCATCTAATAGTTTGGGTTGGAAAGGGACCTTGATGATCATCTAGTTCCAATCCCCCCGCCGTGGGCAGGGACATCTTCAACTAGACCAGGTTGCTCAGAACCCCATCCAACCTGGCCTTGAACACTACCAGAGATGGGGCATCCACAACTGCTCTGGGCAACCTGTTCCAGTGCCTCACCACCCTCAAAGTAAAGAATTTTTTCCTAATCAAAAGCTTTCCGGAAGTCCAGACGAATGACATCTGTAGCTCTTCCATCATCCACCGATGTAGTTGCTCCATCATAGAAAGCCACTAGGTTGGTCAGACAGGTTCTTCCCTTGGTGAAGCTGTGCTGGCTGTCTTGAACCTGTAGTCTGAGTAAACCACTGAATATGCATGAACCAAATGGCTTTGTACAAGTATCCATATGCTGTGTTTGCTTTATGTCTTCTATTTCCTTTTGAGGAGATTGAAATGAGCCCTTCCAGTCATGTGCGTAGAAAGAAAGTGTGAAACTCTCGGTTGCTTTTAAGGAACTGTGGCATCGCAATTCTGCAGATGACCTTGTGAAGGCTTACCAACCAGTTTTAATAGAAAGACTTATGAAAACAGATCATAACTGACTGGCTTTTTTGGAGTGTGATAATATTTGACTTCAACTTGTGATGTGTTGAAAGCAAAAAATGAGACAAAGGAATGAATATCAATGACAAATGATTAACAGCCTTGGAAAGCCAGATTATTCAGAGCTATAAGTGGTCACTAGCAATTATTGGCATGCCTGAGTAAGGAAGCAGTTAGGCTGGGCTGAAGTTTCCTTTCAGTACCTATTTCATACTAAAAATTGAGTGGTTAGAATGTGCTGAGCATCATAATCTGAAAGACAAGCATTTATTGAACCTTGGGAAAAAAATTGCTCCATTGCTCCAAGATAAATAACAAATTAACTATGTGAGACATAGAAAATGGAGAATGATGGAAGATAATGGACGAGTACAATTACATGTACAAAGCACCAGTATTTACAGTACAGTACAAAGTATCTATTTTAGATCACACTATAATAAGCTAAATAGCCTCTAACTTCTTGTGATAGCAGTCACAAATATATTTCATATGTACTGTTCTTATATGCATATTTTTTGTGTGCAAAATAAGTTTCATATAGGTAGAATTCACACTCCATATATTATATAATTCATAAATTTCATTAAGTTGAAAAATTTTTTAATGAAAGAAGTTTAAAAGTAAAAAGGGTAAAACTATTTCAGTTTCTGGAGGTTTTGGGGTTTTTTTAACTTATAACCAAATAAAATAAAAATATACCGTTACCTTGTGTCGTGGTTTTGGCCAGGACAGGGTTAACTTTTTGCAGTAGCTGGGAGAGGTTATAGCCCGGGTCTGGGTGTTCTTCTTGACCACCTCCTGTCAATGCCAGGGGCAGCGGAAAAGGGATTTTCTCTCTCTCTCTCTCTTCCAAGGAGAAGGGTCAAAAAACCACGGTGGACTGAGCAGTCCAGTAGTTGTTTATTGTAGGGGACTTTCCATGCAAATAATTTATTTTTCTTATACCTTTTGTTATTAATATTATTGTTGTTACTGTTTGTTTTCTTATTTCATTGCTTTTTCAAATAAATTGTTCTTGTCTCAACCCAGAGTATTTGCGTTTTTGCCTCCAGTTGGAGGCTGAGAAAGGGGACGCTGAGCATGGTTTTAGCAGGAGTACTAAATTGGAGAACACCATTCCTAAAACATGACACCTTGAAAGGGTAAAAGGCAGAAAGCTGCATAGTTCTTCTTAAGATTGTGTAGTCATTTGCTCATAACTTGGCAAAACTGTCTCTCTGGCACCAGTAATTCAGGAGCACTTTCCATTCATTTGGTTGGCATTAAAAAAAGGAGTTTAAAATGTAAACCACCAGCATACTATAATGGTAATAACACAGAAGAAGAACAGGTTAAAATTTAGAAGAATATTTCACATTCATTTGTTCTCTGGAACAGAAGAAAGAGAAAAAAAGACAAGATTCACAATCTTAGTCTCAGATGTGTTTTGGAAAGAAGCTAATTCAATATGAACCACTGCTTTTTGCAGTTTATGGGGTGATTCCAAATACAAGTGAAAATGATGATGCAGTTCAGATGAAAACATGAAAGTAATATTAAAATATCTTAAAAATTGTAGCCAGAGGCTGAAACACTGGGTAAGTAGGCAAAATTAGTAGTAGTGTAATCACCAAAAACACTGAGGAGGAAGCTCTGTATGATGTCAAAGTGAACAAAGGTGATACACTGGAGACTTGTGAAGGTAGAGCAAGCCAGAGCAGAACCACTACCACTGACAGATCAAGGGCTTGATTCATTGCATATGGCCCAAAACATACGCCATATTTTCCTTCACTGTCATGGCTGCTCAGGGAGAGATTAAATTGCTGGAATATATGATCATTTCAGGGGCAGGTCTTTTATGTAGAGATGTGTGCATGGCTATTGAATTCTGAGAAGAAATTATTAAAAGTGGAAGAAGCCAAATATAACAGCTTATGTTCTGGATATGATAGCTACATTGGCTCCCCACCAGATACTCACCTTACAAATGAGAAATTAAATTATTTTGGTATTGGTTTGTCAAAGTTGTGAAGGCATAGTCTGGTACATAAAACAAAATGATGCCAGTAATCAAGGTTCACCAGTTTTAATTAAAGTGAGGAATAAACAAATATCCAGTTGACAAAGGGCAGACTTTGGGAAGCAAAGCAAGCAATCTGTTAAGCTAACAAGACTAAAAACAATGACAGGATTTGTAGAAAAATCTTGGAATGTTTTTAACTGAAAGATGAGAAAAATGATCTGGTATTTTTTAACTCTGACAAAGACAGTGTTTAAAAGACAAGTCTTCACATCACTTTTTTGAATAAACACTTCAAACATGAGGTCAGACAGCAGAAGAGAACCACAGATGCAGAAGTACCAGTAAGGAAGGTTTGGGTTGCATTTTTGACTTAAAATAAATTATCCCTATGTATTTCTTGGTAGATACTTAGAAATCAAATAAATTGTGGGATTATATTGCAAACTTACCTGATGTGAGGACATTAAAAATTTCATTCTTGAAACTTCTGGGAATTTAATAGTTTTTATGATCTCTGGAAAATGTAAAATAAGACATTCAAGAAATGCAAAGACTTTTAGTAAGTTGCATTGGCAAATAGGTAGTGAAAAAATGGAAAATCTTCTCACCTGCTTAGGAAACTAACCTTCCTGAAGGTGAAGTCAGATCAGAAAGTATAGGAATGAAGTAAGAAAGGCAACAATTCCGGTACTAAACACTGCTAATTAAATTAAAAGAAACAGCTCATTTTCTTCAGGCAGAAAAACTCAGGAAGGAAAGCAGAAGTGGATACAATCTCTTGTGAAAACTGGAATGAAGTTAAATATATATATATATATATATATAGTGGATTAAAAACTGAACCTATGATTTGCTTCATTTTCTGCTAAGGATTGTAACAAGGAAAGTTAAAATGAAGACATATATACAGAATTCTATTTGTCCAGACAGAGATAAATGGAGAGGAGAACTCACTCAAAGAGAATTGGACAAACTCCTGCAACTCAGAAGTTACATTTCAGTTGTGATACAAAATTCAGTGTTTGCCAAGCCTCCAGTGATAAAATATCAGTGAATAGGCAAAACCAGCGTACCTAAAGATGACCACAAATTAATTCCAGAACTGATAAAACTGTTAATCTGAATCCAGTAATATGAGTAATATCTCCGCCAGGCCTTGACTGGCAGTAGCAAGACTGAGGTTCAATTACGAAAACCCCAGCTCAAGTCTTCTAGCAGAAACCCAAGAAAATTAAATTAAACTGATTGGATACTTAGTAAGATATATTTTTCCATTCAAAAACAGAGAATCAATGGCTTATAAAATAGCTGTTCTCTCTTCTCACTGAAAGAAGAAAAGAAAAAGAGAGACTAACAGAGAATAGGATAGTACATGATAAAACAATCTACAAGCTACTTTGCTTGCCTTGTATTTGGACCAGGTGTTGACTCATAAGCAGCAAATGAGAAGAAGCAGGCATGACACAAGTATTACACATTCATATATTTTCATATCCTTCCTTCCTTCAACCTATAAGGAGCATTTCTTTGGGGGTTGTTCAGATAGAAAAACAAGACTAAATAGATTTAATTCAGTTCAGATTGACTTAAACATCTGATGGACAATATTTTCCAGCATTTTTTAACTCTGAAAACTTTTTTTTACTTTTGTTTACTCTGAAAACACAGAATGTTGTTTGTTACATTGCTTTTTTTGTTCTTTTCTCTACAGACCATTTTATGAGTCCTTGCCATAGTTTGAAGTCAGGCATTCACTAAGAGATTAAAAAGCATCTGTGAAAAGTTTGTATAAGTGAGTAATTTCACATTATATATTATTCTGCAAGCGTCGGAATATCAAATCAATATTCACTAGCTTAACCATCAATCTCTGTTAAAAAAAAATTTTTATGTTTAGCATTGCTATTAGAAAATTCTGTACCTCAGATCTTGTCTTCCTCCAACATTTCCAGCCAATGGAAACAACCTTGATTTTGTCATTTCCTAACTTTTTAATGCTTTTACTTTGTATTTATTGATAACAAAGTAGGAAAACAGAAATTGCATCATGTGGTATGATATCAACAACTCCATTTTTAGTCAGCTGCAGAAGAGGTATAAGAAACCTTATACCTCTTAGTAACTGAGTGTAATAAATAATATAGGAGTATCTTAGTTCATACCAATGCTGTAAATAATTGCTTGCTATGTTTACATTGCTTAAAGAGGTGCAGGTACTACGCCTTTCGTCCAAACCAAGCAGCACAGAACAATTCCCATCGTTACTTAGATCACATTCTCTTTGGTGGATTTGTTTTAGACAGAACCCTCTGGAGCCATCAGAACATGAGGTGAATAGGAAACTCACAGTGAGACACTGAATGATCAGGGAGCCAGTTCTTGAACTCAAACTTGTCCTCTTCTATTTAGCTGTATAGGCCGAACCATTAAATAGGAACCTGTTCTGGTCTGAGCTTTCCATGAGGTCCCAACTCCCTTCAGGTCACATCTACCTCCTCTGACATAGGGTCTTCCATTGGCTGAAGCTGGGCTTCTTCTCCAGCACTTGGAGCAATTCCTTCCCCTCCTTCTTCAATGATCTTGGTTCTGAAGGATTGTTTCTGTCAGATATTCTCAGTCCTCTCTCACATTTTCTCTCACAGCAGTTTTTACTCCATCACTGGTGGGGCCAGCTTTGGCTGTCATTGGGTTTGTCTTGGATCTGACTTGCATTGGTTCTGTCCGACATGGTGGCAGCTTGTGACATGTTTGCACAGAAGCCACCCCTGAAACTCCCCTGCTACCAAAACCTTGTCACATAAACTCAGTACAAAGACTAATAATTTCTTAGATATTTAGAAGGGTATATATAAGGAATGAAGCTGAACTGGGAATCAGGATACATTGCCATGCCAGATATTTATATGCTAATAGATCATATGAAAAAATTGTTCCTAAGTATGTAGGATGTGCCACCCCTTATACTATGGCATGTAGTGGTCTTTTATACTCATATGACACTTGTGCTCACATTATATTTTTAGGTTTCTTGCTCTCAACACTCTAGTTAGAAAGCAGTTCCAGAACCTTACTAGTTTAATGTTAAAAGTGTTCTTCTAATTATGAGCCCAAATGCTTTCATGGTGTGTCTGTATGAAGTGATTCATGATATAACAATCACTTTTTGAGTGCCTACTTTATGCTACCTGATTTTTCAAGATGACACATACAACCTCAATGATGTATAATGAGTGCAGTCAAAAAGATGAGCACTAAAGATTAATTATAGACTATATTGAATAGTCCATTTCTTCCTTTTTTTGACTTATTGTCAAATACCCAAGAAAAAGAAAAAGAAAAAATTATGTTTCCCAGATACAACAGTACTCCAAGTAAACACTCAAGCAAAGATTCAGTCAAGGGCAAACTCTCTAAATACTCTACATGGTTGCTCTTGCATTCTGAGAAAAAAGTCTATTGGTTTGACACGAAATACTTTTTTTAATATTCATTGAGCCTCTCTTTCGAGGTTATAGTGTCAACTAGCTAATCTCAGTGATTCTGCAATCAATCCTGAAAATGCTGAGCTGTGTTTGTTTGAGGTTTTTTGAGGCTTTTTTTTTTCCCCCAGATTAATATCCAATAACAGCAAACTGTTTGGTTGAATTACAATGACAGATAGATAGATAGATAGAAAGCAAAATATTATTTTAAATGGACTGTTATCTATAAACAATAAACAAATGCATATGCTCAATGAATGAGATTAAAGAAAAAAAAAATCGTGGTTTAATATAATGTGTTATTGCCTGTCCACTAAAAGTATATCCTTTGTAAACCTACAGATATGTTTCAATTGCCTCTAGTTTTGAGTGTTTTGATATTCCACAACCCAGGGAAAGATAAGGCTAATAATCTGCATTCATCCACAGTACACCGAGTTCTGGTTTTATTAAGGAATGTGAAAAGGACAGTTAGAAAAAGTAAATATTCAAAAAGTTTAAACTGAAACATTGGTTATTGACTGAGGTTATATTAGGACACCACTGTTCTTTTGCAGATGCTTTGAAATAGAATAATTTTTGTCAAGATCTGCTTGCAAAGGGCAGTAATTAAGTTCAGCGAGAAGTTGCTGGTGATGCAATTTATTTGGAGCAAGAGGTTTCACAATACAATCAGAGCAGTTTAATCAGCCATTTTATGTAATTCTAGAAATCATAGAATCATACAAGTGTAGAATGCCACAAGCAGTAACGCCTTCCACCCAACCAAGTTTTTCAAAGCTTCATCAAACCTGGCCTTGAACACTTCCAGGGAACGGGCATCCACATTTCTCTGGGCAAGCTGTTCCGGATCCTCACCATCCTCTCAGTAAAATATGGTGACCATTTATTTTTTAAAGAAATAGTATGAATGCTATGCAGCAGCTTTATTAAGTAGTCAGCTGATCTGTACTCAAAGTTCACAAAAAATCGCATTTTAAATGTCTGCCATGATGAAACCAATATATACTCAAAAGTGACTGTACAGATGCAACTTCATTACTTTTTTCTATCTTTTGATGTATAAAAAAGTAACATAAATCTTGTTCTCAATTTATGTTTAAAGACAAAATATTTTCCAGATTTTAATCTTGCTATTGAGATTTTTATTTTTTTTCTTACAGCAATTCACACTTTCTTTTTACTCAATTAAACTGTAAAACTTGATTCCTATGCCAAATCTTATACCTCTGAATAAATGTGAGACTCAGCTTTGGCACCTCTACTACACAGTGTACAAAGGTTTATAGCATTATCACCTGCAGTCAAGGTCTTCACATTGCTGCTGTTTCAAACATTTGATGTTTTAACCTGCTCTTTTTAAATGCTTGTAAAACTAATATAGAGCAGAGTCATTCTCTGTTGATCTCCATTAATCCTGACATGCTCAAACAGACAAATTTACATTGATAATATTGGAATGCCAGATGGTAAAAACCCATCTGATCTCGTGTGGTCTTTCATGGAAAGCATAGTAAAATGTGACTATAGTTTATGAAATCACTTTGTAAACTTCAAAATAAACACCTCAAATCAGATTTTGCGTTCAAACCAGAAAAGTTCGTTATTTTCAGAAATACTAAAAATTTACTAATTTGGATACACAGTATCTTCAAGTTATGAAAAAAATTCCATTCTTTGAAATGCAAGATATATTTCAAAAGCTATATATTCTTTCCTAGATTGAATTTTCTACAGTAACATAGAGAAGTAATGATGTTTGAATGTAAATTTTCATGAGTAACACACACAAAATATATCTGTATGTATATTCTATATCTATCCTATAAATGTAATTTTAGTACAGGCTTGTTGTGGTCTCTGGAACTGTGGTAATCCACCTGAGTACCCTTTGTTTACCTTTCCCTGGCTGACAGACCTACCCAGACTTGGACCTAAAAGCAATTCGCTATCAACTGCAAATTATTGGGGCACTAAACCACTGAACCCTTTGTGATGCTGTAAGGGTTTTGAGCTCAGCTGAAAATTAAGCACCATGCAGCTGCTTGCTCAACCCCAGGGGGATGGGGAGGAGAATCAAAGTAAAACCTGTATGTTAAGAACAGTTTAATAATTGAAAATAAAATAAAATACAGTAATCACGGTAAAAGATAATAAAAAGGGAAAACTAAGTGATGCACAATACAATTGCTTACCACCTGCTGACTGATGCCAAACCTCCGTTCTCGAACCCAGATCAGCTGCCTTCCGGGTAACTCCCCCCAGTTCATATACTGGGCAGCATGTTCTGTGGTGTGGAATATCCCTTTGGTCAGTTCGGATCACCTGTCCCAGCTATGCTCCCTCCCAGTTTCTTTTGCTCACCTCCTCACTGGCAGAGCATGAGACAAGGAAAAAAGTCCTTGACTTAGGACAAACATGACATAGCAAAAAGCAAAAACATCAGTGTGTTATCAACACCATTCTCATTCTCAATCTGAAACACTGCGCTGTAACAGCTACTGAGAAAGAAATTAACTTTATCCTGGCTGAAACCAGGACAGACACTCTCACCAGCCTGTTCAACTTGCATAGATTGGTCTGGAGAACATTGCCACAATGGGTCTGGGGAAGTGTGCCCTCCATTACATGATGGAACAGGTTTTTGGTGGGAAAATTGGATGGCAAGGATCACACAATTAGATTGGTTTTATTCTCCAAATTATATGACTTCTTTATTTAGTATTTTGATTTTATTTATTTTGAATTTTTCTGAGAGCAAAATTATTGTGAACCAGAATAAGGTGTACATTTATATACATGATGCATACATATATATAATTTACATTAATTTTTCTTTTTCATTGACATATAGTCACTACTTGAGAGGATTGTGTGAGAAGCAAATGTAAAGGCAACAAGAAATACTTTCCATTTTATTTCCTTTTCTTGTGGTAGTCACACCGTGCATGAAGTCAACAGTGTTGTACGGTGCTTCATTCCAGTTGACTTAATTTCTATCTGAAAGGTCACGTTTTCACAAATTCCAGCAATAGTTTGATGGGTGGATAAATTAGTTAAGGAAAAGAGAGGAGGCAAATGGCACTGTACTAGGCTACAAAGTTCAGACAGATCTAATATTAAATAGAACAAGACTACAGGCAGGTATATAAACACTGAATAGCTATACCTTTTATCCTCTCTCCCTTGGAGATATCCATATTTCATTCAACAACATAACACATTTCTACTTCTGTTTTTCAGAAATGTTAAAAAATTCGTATTGAGAGCAATTTTCATGGGCATCTTAAGGCCTCTTGGATCTATGCTACACAGTATAGCATTTAACATAATGTTTCTGATTTACAGATTGGTGATCATCTGAAAGCAACAAACCAAAAAAGAATGAAATAAAACATAAAACCAGTAAAAGAACAAAAAGAAAAGCAAAAGCATATTCAACCAATAACTGATAAAGTTTTGTATTTCACTGTAGTACAGTTTATTACAGTTCTTTCTAACAAAATACATTTTCCATATTGAAATGTTCCCACATCTCAAAAAACCCAAACAGTCTGGAAATTTATAAGAAAAAAATCCAGTCTAAAAACCCAGTTGTTAAATACAGCCCATAGCTAAAAATCCAGTCCAATGCCAATTCTTTTTTTTGTCTTCTTGGCTTTTTGCTCAATCAACTTGTTATAGACCAGGACTCCGAGGACATTTCTGTAAAGTTGATTTCTAGTCAGTAAGATCCCAGCCTGGTCCTTCCAGACAGTGTGGCTCAGCTGTGGTAAATTCCACCACAGGAAGTGCCCCTCCAAGCAAGTGCCTTCAGGATTTGGAAGCTTTGCATTATTTTCTCTTTGGCCTTTTCTTCAGCTGCCAGTATCAGGCCATGTACAGCCACACCACCCCCTCAGATCCCTGGTTTGGGGTCAAACCCTGGCCTCACTGGTATGGCTGGTGAGGGCTGGGGGAACGGAACAAGAGGGTGAGGTTTAGTTACCTTAAGAGCCAGAGCACAGGTGCCAGGCTGGAAGTGAAGCCTTTGGCTGCAGCAGCAACTGCTATGGCAACTGCCAAAACTGTGGAGAGGCTTCTGGAGCCTTCCAACGGCTGCCAGACACCAGATCCTTCCGTGTCCCTTCCAACTCAGACAATTCTGTGACCTGTACCATGGCACCAACCCTTGTGTTCCCCTACCTTTCTGCCCCTTTGGCCTCTGCAGGACTGCGGTGTACAGGACTCCACTGTCCAGGGATGGTAGCTCTCTCTGTGGCTCACCAGGCTTGCACCCCACCTTCCCTGTGGGAGCCCCAGAGGCCCTGCCTGAGCCCTCTGCACTACACAGCCCGGACACAGGGCCCCCAAGGCCGGGGCCCCTCATTGCCCCTTCAGACATCCTCATCCTCCAGTCAGGGCCTCAGTGGCTCTGTTTCTTGAGCGCAGTTCCCCTTGCGTTACCAGGTGGTGCTCAGGAGCCAAGACAAAAACAGTCCCAGTGGCCGAGGTGAGCAAGGAGGCTTCCAGCCTGGGCACACCTGTGCTAGGCACGCCCATCCCATCCCGGAATCCCCTGTGCCTTGGCTGGCCCGGCCCAGTCTCTGGGAGAGCTGGGCTGGGATGGGCAGGCTTGGTCCAGCCCTACTGGATCCTGGGACTGGAGAATGCAATGAGATGTGGTGCGGTGCGATGCAGTGCAAATCCTTGCCTCCCAGTTGCCAGATGTAGTATTTCCCTTTGTTGAAGTGTTGCCTGAATCTTCAGCTCCTCGAATAGCAGTACACCCATCTGGTGCATCAACCACTCCTTTTAGTTTCAAATCTTCTGAAAATTGCCTCACAGTGTGCACTCTGCTCCGCATTCCAGGGCAGTAATAGACTTCTGAGGTATTCCACTAGCCACAAGCTGTCAGCTGGATTTTGTGCCACTGATTACCACCTTTAAACATGACAATTCAGCCACTTTCAGTCCACCTTCCTGTCCCCTTATCCAGCCTATACTTCATCAGCCCCTCTAAGATGAGACAGTAATTTTATTAAAGTCAAGATAAAAAGATAAAAAAAAAAAATCCACTTCTTACATTCACCAAGCTAGTAATTTAATCATGGAAGGTTATCAGGCTGCTCAGGCATGATTGCCCCTTTGTAAACCCATGTTTACTGTTTCCAAACACTGTCCTGTCCTTTGGATGTCTAGAAATGTTTTCCAGATTTATTGGCTCTATCATCTTCCCAAGAACTTACGTGAGACTGACTTGCTTGTAGTTCCCCAGATCCTCCTGCTTGTCCTTCGTGAAAATAGGAGTGACATAGTCCTTAGGAACCTCACCCAATCACCATGTCCTTTCAAAAATAATTGGGAGTGGCTTTGCAATGACATCAGTCAGTTCCCTTGACTTTTATGAGTGAATCCCAAGTGCAGTTAATTTCCTTGTAAACATAGCTAAAACCAAATAAATAAATTATATCAGTGTATCACAAAATGGACTGAACATTTAATACAATAGATTCAGGACTTAAATATTTTCTTACTTCTTCATTAAACAATGTTCAATCTCAACAATTTAAATCCAATTGTGCATTTACACTGCCGAAGAAAACCAGAGCTCAAAGTTGCTGTGGTTTCCTAGCAAAGGAGAAATCATTGAAATTATATGGGCTTCAGAAAAAAATTATGATTTGACAAGGGGTTTTTTTATTTGTTTGCTTGTTTGTTGTGAATATTAACTGAATGATCCTCTTTTGTTCTCTTACTGCCTCAAGGATTTCAGGTGCCTTGCTCACTGATGTGATAGCTAAGTCTAAGACAGACTGTTCTGATGACCCTCGTCAGCCTTCTGCTTGGTCCAGGGAGCAAAGCCCCTGACATTTCAGTTTCATATGTGATCCATTTGACTATTGGGTGTTTATGGCATCCAGCAGAAAAGGTACTGTTTGTTCGTCTCCTGCCACAGGAATATTTATGGTGGAGTACAGCAAACTGGGATCTGTATGTCTGGTCTCACTAAATGGTACTTGATTTTCAATGCTAAAGCTGTGTTGTTGCCGTTGACAACCACAGCCTGCTATTAACATGCAGCCATTACGTTGCAGAAGTATTGAACAGCAGATGAAAGTGCTATTTGGTGGTAATTTGTAAACACATAGCATGATCATCAACAAGGAAGATTTTCTAGGGGGAAAGAAGGATTTAGATGCCAAACCCATTGTAGGCCCTGTCAGGCTTAAGTTGTCGGATTTAACACCACACATATAGGAAAAACACTTTAATTAGCATTATAGATTATGTAGAAATTTTACAAATTCAGAAAGAGTCTTCAACATCCAAACTTCATTTTGTCATTTAACTTTGGACTAATTAAGCTCTAACAAAATTATATCAAGTAACTTTTATGAAATGTTCATTAATAATTCTCCTGGTACAGGTAGTCACACCATAACTGAATGTCAACCCATCATTAGGGACTGGAAAAAAAGAAATTTCCCTAATAGAGAAATTAACTAAAATGCCACAGAGTGTTGTTGGGATTTTTTAACTGATCATGTTGAAATCACTGATTGTACAAAACTGGCCCCAGCGGGATACAGAAAAGTTGACATATTTTGCAGTAGCAATATCTCATAAACTGCTTTTTGATTTGGGGAAACTAAGTTTTAATGGGTGGTAACAGACAGAATTTTAAACCACTAACAAAATACATGTTTGGAATTTCCTTAAATAATTGTGAGAATGCTCAAATGGCAGAATGGCCATGAGATGAGACATCTAAAATACTCCAAATCTTGGCTAACAGATAAACATATCAGAACATTTCTCTACATTTCAAAAATACAAAAAAATGTACTGGCGAGACTAATCACACATTTCCTCCTATTGATCAGGTTTCTTGTGATTTTTGAATATTTTTATGCTTCTAAATGGAATTATGCTGGATAAAGACCAACCTTAAGAGCTCCACTGGATATAATTATGAAATATTAAATAACTGGGTTCAGAAGAGTCAACTGTTGCAAAACGTTTCTTTATTTATTTCAATGGACTTCTATTTATTTTCACCTAGTGTAAGAAAAAAAAGAATATAAATCATCTGTCCTTGGGTGAGCATCCAGGACTTCTAGGAAGCTAAGTAATTGTCTTCAGTTCCTCTTGCTTGCCTCCACGTTTACCAGACTTCTGCCAATACTCACTCAAGGCTTACAATTGAATCATATTAGAAACTACAGGAATATGTTCAAGAGGACATAGACAAGATGCTACACAGATGAACTTCCTATTTGTGTCTAACTTCCAAAGCATTATTCAGTGACGTCTGAAATGAGAGTCTCAGAGTCGGCAACATACCAGCTTTGTGATATCCTCTGTCCTGTACTCACTCCTCAGCGTATCTCTGGAGATGCATGTGATCCCCAAAATTGGGTCATTGGCCAGTGGTACAAAGATATTTCTTCATTACTATCAGATAATTCTTAGCCTTGAGGATTTCAATGAAATTCATCAACATCCTTGGTAAATACTGTTGTTAGTTTATCACTTTCCCCACATACCATGTCACTAGAAGTTGAAATTTGCACACATTCTTCTAGTGACTTAAAGGTCACAGGATATTGTAAGTCATATAAGCACATCCTTCAGAATTTCTTAAATATACCACAGCACATTTCTCACAGTTGTGGACATATGCCATGACAAAGTTGGCCATCTGAAGTGATTGCTTTATTTTGCAGATCAAATTTGGAGATGAGACCCTAGGGTCTGTGCACCAGATATGTAATTATGTCCCTGTTCTGGCCTCTGCACTCAATCCTTCCCTGGTGACTCTTTTCCTCAGTCAGAGGAAAAATCTCTGTCAACCTCTCTCTGCATGTGACCATCCTCCTCACAGTCCAGGTAACAACAGGCCATCCATAACTACTATGAGTGGTTGGTTCAAACAAAGGCAATGTGCTCTAAGAAATGCAGGGAATTCCGTGTTCTCCTACAGTTGAGAGAAATAATCAGAATTATGTAACTCTAGCTTTTGAATAGGTCTGCTTTTCTGGGGCTTATTTGAGTGAATTTTAGGTGAATGAAACTTTCTGATTCAGATTATATACTTGAGGGTTGCTATTTGAAGAATATCCTGCTGCTGTTATTAAATCATATACTTTTAGAGCAGCTCAGAATGGAATTATTCATGAAAAGAAATATTATCTGGTCCAATCTTTTGTGGAAAAGAGAGTCTAGATGAGTTTATCTACCACCATCTCCAATTGCATCTTGAAAACCGGTGCTGGGAACTCTATCACAAACCTGTTGAGACTGAGACCAGCAGCTCCTGAGTCCAATGATGCAAGAATCTCTCTCTTCAGTGTTTGCCCCAAAACTAGGGGCAAAAAATAGCCAAGGGGTAGCAGAGATGTTAGCCTTATCTGTGTTGCGCTCGAAGAACATTTTGCAGCTTCTTCCACGAATGTTTGCTATGAGCTGTTTTCTCAACATGGATACTAGTCAAAGTGTGTGTTCCTTAGGAAAAGGTTCATGCGATCTACAGTGAAGACAGAGAAGAGAATCAGGTATCTGGTACTGGACTATTGAACTGTGACTAAAAGCGTGTGCCTCATCTACAGTGGTGTTTAGACATGTTGTGGATGCCTAATGTAGGGTAGATAAATGGCACCCAATGACACTATGTTAATATAGCGGTCAGCCAAGTGGGACATAAATAAAACTATTAAAAATATTTGACTAGGTCTGCAATGTCTAAAACATCTGGTTTTTTTATCATTTATAATCTACTGGAAGCAAAAAATAAGCAATCCTTATTGGTGGATAAGAATTTTGGGCAGTACAGAAAATAATTTGAAATCTTACTGAAAGCAATGATCTGAAAGTATGAGAGTTAACAACTGACACATCAAAGGCGTCCCTCACAGCAATCATAGCGGCAGCTAAGAGGGAGTGAGATGTGGATTCCTCTGATCTGAACCTGGACTTCAAACTGTAACTTGTCAGTAAAATCCTGGGTGGTAGAAAAAGTTGCGGCTACTCTTTGCCAATCAAAGTCGGAAGAGTATTTGACGATACAATAGATTTAGTTCACGACTAAGTTATTTTATTGAATAAAATAAAGCTAGAATTTATCGGTACCATTAAAGAGGTGAATAAATCCTGAAGAATGAGTGAGGGACACTAGATTGAGATCTGTTAGGAATTGCATATACACAAATGAAAAGAGGAAACATTTCAATTTTAAACATTCAATTTGATTTTGAAACAAATGGGCAACCGGAAGAATTGACCATGCCCATATAAGAATGAGAATGTTCTGAAATCTAGATATTGTGAAATTATAGAAGGCTATAGAGAATGCAGCTGCAAAGTTGAAAAGGATTAGAAATAAAGGTATTGCTTAAATTTTCAGCAGGTGTATAGTCATGAAAGTAGCAGATAAACCATGTAGTGGTGAATGACATAAATCCATGAACTAATGCACGGTAAAAAATAACACAAATGTTAGAAAAATATCAAAGCTGATAGAATAATAGTACCAAGAAGAAAAATACGAAAGATCAAAACATGATTTCCTTTGTTCTTTGATACCAAAAAGTAATGATACTATATATATAGGTGAAAGTACTAAGTAAGAGCAGTGTTAAGCTCCAAAGGGAATAGCCTTACCTATTTGGAAAATTAAAGAAAAAATATACATCTCTGATTATAAAACTCTCATTATATTGCCTAGTTTCTGTAGAATCGCACGCTGCCCCTCACTGAAAGCCCGGAGGATAGCTGCTTTGTCCCACACCGGGGCTGCGGCGTTTTACCTCAGGCGGCTCACAAACCCTCTCACGCTGAAGGGACCGGCTCCTCATCTGAGGGGGCTTTCCAGGGCGGATGTTCTGAGGCGTGGGCGGAGATAAAGAAGCCAAGAGAGGACTCTCCGTATAGGTTCCACGTACAGGTTTATTGCAGGTGAAGGTTCCAGGGACAGAAAAGCCGCGGGGGCAGGGTTACACAGGGTTTGATACCCCACTGAGCGGGGGCGGAGAGAGCAACAGTAACCAATAATCTGAGGGTCAAGGGGAGGAGGTAAGGCGGGGATATAAAACATTAACCAACGGGAGCAGTACAGAGGAGGGACTTCAGGAGGGAACCAATGGGGCATCGAACAGAGTAGAACTTTCCAGGAACCATACATATTAATGAGGGGAAACGAATATTCAAAGGCTTATACATGGAACAGGAAGGGGAGAACAAGTAACAGGGCCTGCTGGCTGCTGAACTAGAGGAGACTGGTTTTCACTGAGTGAGCGGTCAAATCTCTGCTCCTGCTCCAGACCACCAGGTTGTGGGACCAGCCTCTCTTTCTGGGGTCTGGGCAGCGTCAACTGCCTGCACCACTACAAGTTTCACTCAAGCCCGTTAGGGTTCTTCCCAATGCTGTGTTTCTATAATCTTTAAAATAAAAAAGGAAGCTAAAAATGGGATTGAATACAGCATGGATTTGCTAAAGTTTGTTGAAAAATGTTAAAGCAATAGAATAAGATAGCTCATTCTTTTTGATAAATTATTTTCTAGACAAGAGAATTGTATTAGGTCTCATGTATCTCAACTTCAATAGAAACAGTACCAGATGGAAATTATCAGCCTATGTGAAGAAAATGAAGATTTGTATTAGAATAATTGATTATGTAAAAAACTGTTGAAGATGTTTTTCTCCATGTGTAATGACAGAGAGGAAATTATCAGAATTGAAGGAGGCTAACTTTGGAGTACTTGACAAGAAGAAAATGGACAGCTATTATTTAATGCTTTTATATTTGAGAGGTTTTATTATTTTTATTTTTGTCTTTTCTTAAATTACATCTGTTGACAACTCCAGAAGTTGAGAAACCATTGTGAAATAGAGGACTAATTAAATGCACCAGAAAAATGTGAATAATATTGAGGAGTAAATAAGATTAAATTTAAGAGCATGAACTCAAAATTATCTGATAATTGGACTTCACTTACAAACTATGAGATTTTTCAATTTAAAAAGAAGAGGAGAAAAGACTCAAACTACCCATCTCTTAGTACAGAGTGAAATTTAGTTCAACTGTTGGATGGCCCATTTTGGACACTTATACCACAGCTGATTATCACAAACTCCTCTTGCAGTCAGCAAACAGAAATAGATGCTTTTAGGAAGTGAATACTGTAACTAGTTTTAGAAATCTGCCTTGGTATGAGATTAATTGCACCCTGAGACTTGCTTCTCTCTGTGAAGGAAGAATAAACTTCTACCTAAAGTTTAAAAAAAAGAAAATGTAGTGTTCTTCCAGTCAAGAGAATGCTACCTTAGTTGACTACAACGTGCCATCAGATGTAACAATGCAAATGGCAAATGAAAACTTAGGATATATTGAATAAGGCAGGAGAAACAGAGCAATATACTGAATTTATTAAATACACAGATGAGATCTTATCTGAAATACTCTGAATGGGTTTTCCATGACCAGAAAAGTGAACTCTAACTGAAAAATACGTCACAAGCTATCAGTCTATAGGTACACAAGAAAAGAGGAAAAGCTATTTAAGACAAAAATACTACTGGTATGTAGAACCATAAATTGATAACTTATACTTTTAGATTAGAAGAGCATTTCTAACCATAAAAAGATTGAAATAGACAAGGTTTTGGAAGAGTAGTTGGATTGGGAAAAATTCTGATGTGAAAATTTTTCAGTTTATGGATTACAGTACGTGGCTGTAGGCAAAACAGACACTTGACTTGAGAGTCCAAGAAATTCAATCCTGTTAAAATCTCTGACATCATATAAAGGAAAACTACTCCAGCAAGTAGAAATCAGTGCCTGCAGAGACAATGTGAAAAAAATACTTTTGCAAACACTAATGCCTCAAAAAGAAAGGCCTTAAGTAGAGAAAGTGATACAAATTTGGCTACAAATTAGATAAAACCTAAGATGTTATCAAATTTTGGGAGCATTCACATCTGACAGAAAAGTGGAAGTGAAGCTTTATGATTCAGTCTCATCCCTAATTAAAAAACATGATTACTGTCTTTTATAATGAAAAATTAATTTCACATGAATTGTTTAATTATTTTTTTACCCTATTGAAATACTAATTAGTAAATATTGAACATACTCGCTAACAAGTATGATTTTCAAGTTATGTTTTAATAGCTTTTCATTTCATACTGTAATTTAATTACAAACATAAATTATATACGATAGTTAGTAATATTGAGAACTGGTACAGCAGGTTAAAATTTATTTTACTGAAATTTGCCTTTTAAAAGTAAGGTGTATAAAGTGGGATCTTGTGCCGTACTTCGAAGACCTAAATCTAGGCAGTAAAGGCACCTTGCAAAGCAGCGTTCAAATTCAGAACCTCTATGCTTAGGTGCTTATATGTAAATTTCTGTACATAAGGTAGTTGTCTTAGTTGCCATGGAGATCTATAGAGATTTAATCAGTACAGTGAATGGATCTTAGAGAGCTTTTAAGGCCAAAGCCTTTCAGAGTGCCGCTCCTAACCCACACATAAGAGTGGTGCAATTTAAGAAACCCCAGGACAGCTGACACAAGATGTGGAGCAGCAGCTTTGTGGAATAAGCTGAAGCATTTCAAATGGCATTAGATGGAAGTGTTTAAAAGGCATGTGGATGTGGCATTGGAGGAAATGATTTAGGGGTGAACATGCTCGGGCTGGTTAATGGTTGGAATCAGTGATCTTAGGGTCCTTTCAAAACTTTAGGATTCTGTGATTCTATGATACCTAGTTGGAGCATCAGAGCTGAAACACTCTGAAACAGCTGACTGAAACACTGTGATGGACTTACTGCTTACTAGATCAGCAGCATTTAAAAACAAGCAAAATTTTCTTTGCAACACAGGTATAAGATATGAAATTTACTGCTACAGGAGGCAAGAAGCTAAAACTGACTGAAAAAATTCAAGAAAGAAATATACTTGAAACTCAGTAAGTATAACGGGGTAGATACAGTGTCCAGCTGGATAAGCCACCTGTCCTACAGTAACTAACAGCACACTGAAGTTTCACAAGAAAGGAAAGAAACGTAAGCCCAAGGTTATGAATTCTGGTGCTCCTTCACTGTTCTTTAGAGGAACAGCTACTTGCATGTTAAACCAGCCTTAAATCCACCAATGAATGTTATGCCTACTTTTCATCTTATCCGAAAGCCTCTTTTCCAGAGCAGAGGCAGGACTCCAGCCTGACTTTCTGTTGAATACATTTGGTCATGCAATATGATCACTCATTGAAGACACTTTGAGAAGACAGTGAACTCCTTTTCATTATTTCTTCACCTTTTTTCTATTTCTGTCTTCATTCTCACAATTTATTTCACCTGTTTTCCATCTCTCTTTGTAGCTTCTACAATCTAATCTACATTTCTGTTTTACCATACCCCTCCCCCTCTACACACAGACATACACACGTGTTCATGCACACACACACACACACACACACACACACACACACAGTTAGTAGTCCTTGCTTCTTTATTCTGGTTTATTTCACCTATGTTCTTATACCCATATACTCCTTTCCACTCAAAAAAGTAGAAACAAATCAAGCAAACAGCAGTACCATCAAGTTGTGTATAAAATGAACCTAAGTAACCATGTAATTATTCTCACTCTATTGCCACTGCTCTTTATTGCTCTCACTTATTGTGTCATCTTTCATATTATAAGAATGTAGGCTCCTTGGGGAAGGGACCGCATCATTTATTTTCTCTTTGAAGTACCTTCAGCACCTCAGGCACTTTGCAAGTAACAAATAATAATAATAACCATTAATCAGGTAATGGGATCAGTAGAAAGCACCAGTCATCGGCAATTAAAATCTTAGCAACAGTAGGCAGGTTCCTACTTCAGAATTTAGAAAGACTTCTTTCTTCTCTAATCTAATTAAGAAGCCAACTTGGTTTATGCAACATAAAATGCAGGACCTCTCAATCAGCCTTTATTTGCCTACACCTTTTTTTCCCTTCAGACTGAAAGGATGACTGAAATCTACAATCCTTGCTTTTAAGTGACCCATAGTTTAAAATATATACCTGTTTTCTGATCACTCCAAATAAAAAAGGTGATTAAACTGAAGGTCTAGGTTCAGTTTAGAGCACACTGAAATTGGTAGAGCTGACAGAGGAGGTGATAGGATTTGATTTTGTCAGTTGCTATTGAAATCCAATAAGTTTTCAGCACCTAACTAGTATACTCAAGGATGACTGAATCCAAGATGACACAGCATTTCCATGCAGCTGGTAGCAAGAGGTATTTTTATACTGCAGCTTGTCTTCACTGTTGGAAACAGGCAAATGAAAGCACTTTTGCTCCTTTTCTTTTCTGAGTCCTTTGCTCACAATGGTATAAAAAATGTTTTCAATAGCATTTCTAAATGACCAGTTGATATTAAGATTTTTTCCCCCTGACTGGTAATGACTAGGCATATAGTCTATTTCTATTTCTAGCATATTATCTATTTAACATCTTATTCTATTTTTGTCTGTATCCAAAGCTGTCATATAATTATTCTTTACAGTTTTAATTATAGCAAAACACCATATAATGTTGATGAAAGGCCTTTAATTTCAGTTCTAGGACTTAGAAAAATTTCCAGAATAAATAGAGGAAAGATGCTCTCTTTATTGCAACAAATAAACTGTCTTAATTGAAAATATTGATAGAGACACACTTTAGGCACAGATCGTTATGTAATTCTAGTGAATACATCAGTTCAGTCTCCAAACACTTCCCATTTTCCCCAAGACCCATTTTTTTTCCTCCCTGGTTCTATCACTCTTTCCTCAGTAATCTAAAGGCTTATTCTACTTAGCTTTACCTTTAGCTGTTTTCTTCCCCTGACCTGTCTATTCATATTTTTAAGACTAAATATTAATACATATTAATATTTATATCTCTAAATAAGTCAGATACTGAAATACTTACATACTCCTATTTTTTCTATATATTTTCATATCTAATAATTGGCTCTAAATTAAGGTCATTCCCCATTTTAACCTTGTTTTATATGTAAACTCATAAAAGGCATATGCACATAGCTTCTATATATTTATATATCAACAGATAAAACCTAAATGGCATGTATAAATAAGTTCTGAAAACTCATTTCTGCAGAATGCCAAGGTTTACAGGAGATAAGTAAAAAATAAAACAAGTGAGGAAGGTGGAGAGGATGCTAATAAGTGAAATTATTTTTTACACAAATATTTATACACATATATTACAATTGTCACAGAGGTACAGATGTCTCATATGCTTTACTCTTATTTTAATTCTTTTAGTACAGTAGCTCATTTATAATTTGGATTATAACCTCTTGGGGATAGAAGACATATTTTATTTCTGCTGTGAGACACACAACATACCTTTAGGGATTTGACACTAAACACCAATGTGGATGGCTTCATTTCTGTGCTTCATATTTCACATGCTGCCCTGTCTATTACTTCCCACAGCATGTAATTTGGAGAAAGATGTTATTTTCCATGTCCTTAAAAATTTGCCAACACAGCTGCCAGAAGATGTGGTTAGAGCATGTGGTAGCATACTTGTGATATTTTATCCACAGAGTGAATAAAAGTAGCATCAAAGTCACTTCTCAGGAATTTTTAAAAAACTTAAAATCACAGCATGCACATGGGAATCTTGGAGGCACTTTGTTACCATGTGATAGTTCTTGAGCCATTCAATTTTACTGGTGCTACCCATTAGGCTAGCTGGATTAGCATGCTTTCATTATGCCCTCTTGTTATACTTTGTGCTTAGTGAAATGACAAAATCCTCCCATATTTAGCTTTATAGTCGTTAGACATTCTTGTCTCTTTGATTCATTGCAAAGTATGCGAAGTGTAGCGGAGAGTGATGGTGGTGTGTTTTTTGGTTGCTTCCCCAAAGGGAGTATGGGGACCATGTATAGGAAGTTATCCATAAACTGATAGAGCAGGGGTGGATGTAGACGTACGAAAAGAAGCAGATAGGGAAGGGGTTTAGAGCAGCATAGTTTTCCCCTGATTTTTTGAGAGGGATCACACTTTTGACAATTGGAGATTACGGAAGAAGTGATGGACAGAAGTAAAAGCTCAGTTAATCTTCTGACTGCACTGTAACCGTGAATTACAATGTATCTCATAGTGTTGTGCTTGATATTTGCTGTTTGACTTTTCTGCCTCTGGACCCTAAGTAACTCTTATGACATATCCGTGGTGTAAGGTGACACTCAGCTGCTAAAGACTCTGCATCCACCACGTTATCACTACAATGCTGGGACTGTGCTGTAACTCTTCTGCGATCAAGACTGGATGTGGTATACACTTGCCCCTCTCTCCATTAACCCACACACTAAGTAGCTGAACCATGACATTATTTGAAAACAAAGAATGCCTTTCTTTCAGCTGAAAAAATGCTGGGTGTTTTTGGGTTTTTTGGTTAGTTTTTTTTTATGTTATGCTGCTTGAACTTGATATATTACAAGGCTTCAGCAGCATTTGATTTACAACATTACAGCCAAGACTCTTATTGTTAACTTTAAGCAATGCTGTTGCAGGCACTGGTTTCACATACGTTGCACTGCAGCACTGCACCCTTTGGTTGTGACAGGTTTTTTTGCTATGCTATTCAATGATCAGGCATATATTGAGCAAAATCACTGAGCCGGGTTTTATAAATACATAACTGATGATTACATTTCCCTCACAGCCTCATCTGCAGTCTTATGCCTTTCAGTTCACTGCCTTTAACCAGCATGTGTTTCTGATAATTGGTTTTCTCCTGGCATCGTCTCTGGAGCTAGTGTTGAGTGGGAGTATAGTGCAGGCTGTTCTTGTCCTTTCATGTGGGAGGAGATACTGTGATTTCAGCCAACACCCCAGCATTTAGCTTCTGATCTGCCCAAAGCCATGCTTTTCGCAGTCTTTAAACAAGATTTATGTTCTGAGTTTGTGACTGGCAGTTACTTTACCACCTGTTGTGTTGCGTGGGCCAGTGCTACCAGGGGTCTTGCACTCAGCACTGTCTGTGGAGGATAAGGTCACTTTTTGTGAGGCTTTCTTTGATCTCACAGCTGTATCCAGGGGGAAAGGAGCGACTGTGGGGAAGAAAAGGGAGGTGATGAAATTTCCATTGGATCGTAAATCATTAGAAGAGGAATCTCAGTATTTGTCTCCTCTCTTGGCTAACAAACTAATAGCTAAAGGAAACTTACTCTTGCCAAAATTTTGAAGAACCTGATTTCCCTTGCCTGGCAATGCACTGGAGTGCTTTTTGCAAAAAATATGTACTGCCTCTTTACTTGAAAAGAGATTTGGCATTATCTTTAAGGATCCTGACTCTGGACAGTGGCCTTGTAATTCCTTGCTCACTAGAGGAATATTTTTTCCTGCCAGCTTTGCAACCAATCTTATTCCTTGAAGATTTCATTTCAGTATTTTCTTCTCCATGGTTGCTTGTGAATGCTTGATCCCAACATGCATTTGTTAGATGACGTCTTCAGCCAAATATTGGGATCTTTCAGCATCTTTGGTACATCTTTTGCTGCAAGTCTGCAACAGTGTGAGAAGACGACTGGGGGTAAAATTAGAGAAAATTGGGAAGTTATATTCACATTATAACAGAATTTATAACAATACAGAAATTATAGGGTGAAATGCAGTTGCTACTTCCTGGATGGAATGCTGTTGGTATGCAGAGAATCTGTATCTCCACACGCAACCTGCAACCTTAAGCACATGGTAAGAGGAATGAAATGGAGGGTAGAGTGGAGTGAACATATTGTGGCTGGGCTCTGTTGAAATCTTTGCAGGGATGGGAACTCAATGTTACCCTGTAGCTGATAAACCCCACAGCAGCTTCCAGCCGAGGAAGATAGGAAAAAATGTCTTGCTGCCAAGTCAGCAACTGTGGCAAAATCACTCTCCTTGGATGAACTTGGTTCACTACAATCTGATTCTAATACTAACACACACCTTCATCCCAAAGTTGTCAGCCTCCAAGGTATGACCAACCCTCACTGAGAAAGCGCTCAATATTTTATTGACTATATCTTTAAGAGAGAAGTGAGAGAATTTTACACCAATCAGTAACAAAAGTATAAATGAGTCACTCAAGCTTCACCTAACTGTAAAGAAATAGTATAAAAGTGAGTTAGGGATGGGGGAGAATTTGGGGAAGGCTCTGTTGTAACTTCTGGGATTGGTCGATGGACTGAATGTATCTTCTCCCCTGTAGAGACACCTATTGGGTAAGAACCATACTCTATGTGTGCTGAATGGTATTCTTGATGTAGCTTTCATTGGTGATTAGAGCTTGTCTGTATATTGTTTCAAATATGTTTTTGCAGTCAGATTTAATCATCGTCAGTCTTTGAAACTTAACCTGTCACAATTTTCTATTATCAGTGTGTTTATTAATAAAGTGTGTTTATTCCCTAAACTGTTACGTCTGAGTGCTTCAAGGGCGATAGCAGACATCGGCAACAGGTGACATACTCAACTGAAATTGAAGAGATCCGGGGGGGGGGTCCCTCTTTAANACCATACTCTATGTGTGCTGAATGGTATTCTTGATGTAGCTTTCATTGGTGATTAGAGCTTGTCTGTATATTGTTTCAAATATGTTTTTGCAGTCAGATTTAATCATCGTCAGTCTTTGAAACTTAACCTGTCACAATTTTCTATTATCAGTGTGTTTATTAATAAAGTGTGTTTATTCCCTAAACTGTTACGTCTGAGTGCTTCAAGGGCGATAGCAGACATCGGCAACAGGTGACATACTCAACTGAAATTGAAGAGATCCGGGGGGGGGGTCCCTCTTTAAAGGATTTGACTCCAATACGCTGTTGGCAAGTGCCCCAGAACAAGTTAGTTGACCTGCACTCCAATACAGTGGACAGATCAGTGGAGTCCCTGTAATGGGACTGTGACAGACTGGTCAAGCGTAAGAGTGTTGGCTTTCCTGGGGTGTTGACAGATTCATCAAACATAAAGGGTTCAAGGAAACCTCTTTTTCGCGTGACAATCAGGAATTGCACAGTTTCAGACCATGAAGGAATTCTCCTTTCCTCTCAATTCTTGTGTTCAGCAGCTGTCCTAAGATAGACCACAATCTCTAATACCCTAAAGATCTATAGCTATAGCTATAGCTCATCTGGTAGCTCTTAGAATATTAGCTAGTGTAAGGTAACCTTAAAAATAACTTTACATCAATACAGATAGCAGCTTAACAAAGCATAATAAAAATGATAGAAAATATAAGAACAGATTGACTTTAGTTACGGTTAAGTAACTGCAACATGTTAGAAGAATCACAAATGAGAAATGAGCCAGACAGAGGTCAATAGACCAGCTTAGTTATACATCAGACAGCTTAATTTTTAATAGAATAACATGATTGAGCAGTAGATGTTTCCCATACACAAATTAGAATAACTTAAGAATTAGAATATCTTATTGTTTTCTATAGTATGATTTTATATTATCAATAAGATAATCATCAAAAGGTTTATACTAAGATTTTGTTCCCCTGTTGCAGAGCGTGTATTTATGCCAAAGTACCCATCTGTAGATGTCCTGAGAACATCACTGGATTACAGTCTTAAGGAAATTAGACAAGATTTGCTCACTTTTTAATTGTCTTTACAATAAAATATAAATATTTGAGTATAAGCACTTTTTTCTTATAAAATATTGCTGTAGTCACAGATTTAATAAGCTGGTTTATATAAATATATATATAAAACAATACATACAGAACCCACTATGTTTTCTCTAAACAATGTTCTTATTTATTTATTTCTTCTGCACTTCAGATTTTAAATTAAAAAGAAATACTTATTGCAAGGGGGGTTATTTATTACTTTTCCCATCTGTTTTCCTAGGCAGCTTCCTTTAATTCCCTGGACTCTTAGCTGTGTCTGGAATTCAGTAGTATCCTTGGGCACCAATATTTTTTGGTCACTATGCTTGTGTAGCAAGTCCCTTTTCAATGATAAACTCAAGGACTACTCATCAGTTGCTGATAGATTTGGCAGCAGTAGGCAGAATCTTGCCTGAGTGTCATCTTCACCTTGACAACAGACGTCTCCAAGAAAGAGCCATTTTGAGCAAATGTCTTCATTGCCCAGCTGCCCTGAGGGTTCAGTCACAGAGATGTGACATCTAGGCTTTGCTTGAGCTTCCTTTTCAGTTTGCACTCATTTGTTTCTGTGTTAGTCTTGAAGTATGTTCCTTTCTGGGTTTACTTTTAAAGAGCCTGCAGCTGCTGCTTATGCTTATATTGCTGCATAATGATCCCATTCTTTAGATAACAATGAATTTTTATTTCTTCACCTACAAAAGCACCTTATATATTTTTACTCTCTACAGAATTGAAAAGTTATTTGTTTGGCTTCCATAAGCTTTGACCAACCTCTAAGCAGGCTTCTCTACAGCATTTTTAGGGTAAGATCACCATTTTTTTCTTTCATCTGGGACATCTGAATGTATGGATTAGTTATCATGCATGTGGTGATGCCAGGCAACAATTCATAGTGCAGTGCATAAGACTGTCGATTCGGTCATGCTTCTAACATTAAATGCCTCTGGCTGCTAAGTAAGAGAGAAAGAAACTGATCCCTGGCCTAGGAGAAAAATGACATTGACTGTTTATGTGCTTTGTCCTTAAGACTAGCCCCTTTAACACTGACTTGTCTTAGAGGCATCCATGCGGAGTACACGGAAACAGAGACAGGGAATAAGCTCTCATTCGTTTGCTGACATGGTCTTTCAGAATCCTTTTGTAACTGTAACCAAGAGGGAAGCATGCTACTGAGGAGAATAACTTTCTTGCTCCTTGCTACTCCTCTCTGAAGGATCTCAAGCCATTCTGGACAGACTTCCAACACCTGTGTCTGAGAAGAGAGCTGTGGAAGACATTTAAAAGTGCTGAGAGTCGATTTGGACCTCGGGTGTTCACATTCCTTGAGACAACTCTGGCCCTTTGGCCTGGTTTAACAGGGAGAGCATCTAGTAGAGAATCTTATCCTACCACTGCACACTCAACCTGATAAAAGGATTGCTCTAATATATCAGAGGGAGGTCACACTATATTTGCTGTGAAGAACTCCACTCCTGAAGGCCTGATTTTGGAAATACAGGATGATGAGCTCTGAAGGATCATACCCTTAATTATCATATTTTTAGACTTGATGTTTGTTTGTTTTCCTCTAAATTTCTTTTTTTCTTAGAAAGCTATGCTACCCTCTTCTGTTTTATTCTGATCTGCTTTAACCATCCTCAGTTTGATTTCCCACTGTGCTTCAGTTTAGTTCAAAGTGCCTCCTACATGTTTTAGATTTGTTTACATTCTTGTATACATATAAGAGAGGCATGAAGACTACTTAAGCATTCCCTTTAATTTATTCATAGAAATAAATTTCTACAAGAATCAATATAATATCCTGAATATTTTATTTTGTGTTTATTTTAATTTCTCTGCATATTTGTACATTCTTTGCCCTTTTATGGTCTTCTGTTTAAAATTATTTTAAGACTAAATGTATTGTTAAAATATTTTTTTCCAAACTGCGCTCTGCAAATTGTCTTGAAAATAATATGGTCATTCTTCTTGAAGCTAACTTTTGTTATATATGTGGAAACAACCCTTACCTTTGCATAAGACCTTAACCTACCTGAAATAAATTTACCCTTATGTTGGTGATGAAAAGATTTAGATGTGCATAAAATGTTGTCAATCTCAGTTGAAAAGCTCATAGAAAAGCCTCATGGGAAGTTATCCTTAAAAGTTAAATAGTCTGTACTAGAAAAAATATATATCTTCTGAACATCTTGTGAACAATGTGAAAATAACTTAATATGCCTTGTGATAGATGTGATCCAAAGGACGTGGCTGCTACATTTTGTTTAGCATATGTTTCTATTAAATCTTTTATTGTAAAGGGACACAGACAGAGGCTCACTTTTTATGAAGTCTGAAAACAATTGGGTGATTAAATAGAAACATTGTTAAGTATCTTCTTGAGTTAACAGTTTCAGGCATAGTTCCTTCTGTAGATAGAGAAATTAAAAAACATATATATGGTATATTTCTGAAATAAGTCTTTAGCTAACATAAATAGCAACAATGGTAATCAAAAAGAGCTGAATTTTTTTCTACCAGCATCTAATAGATTTCCAATTTAAGCATGATTTTACTTTCATATAAATTATCCAGCACACTAAGTGGTTTTTTTATCATAAAATCAATATGATTTTCTAAAAACTGCATTTTATTAGTCTGTAGACAAAGTTACTTGAATGTTTCATTACTATTTAACAATCAGCCATTTAGCACTTTAATTTGAAATCGATCATTAAAGATTCGTTTTGTCTCACTACAACTATTTGTAAACATTGTTTTCACTTTTCTGGTGTCTCCATTAGTACCCTGTCATCTTCACATTAGTTTGTAACCTTTTAGAGTCACTCTAAGACATCAGCAACAGACCTTTCATTAGAATCCCATGGATAAAGTGACCTATCAGGTAACAACTGAGGTAACTGATCACATGGAAATGAATCATTGATTAAAAATTCCATGGAAGGAAGATGCACAAACGCTGTGAACCATGTCTCTCCGTTCCCTGCAATAAGGGCTAAGTGGTCAGTGCTGAATCATGTAATTGAGACAAATTATCATTTGAGACAATCACTGGTAAATCTATCAATAACATTTGCCATTAAGCAGATGTAGGCAAAATTTGCAAATACTCTGCTAATATCCCATTTCAGACTGTTTGACATGTACAGGCTGGTTGAGGGAAATGTATCTTTTTTGTTTGCCTTGTATGGTATCTAAACAAGCAAGCTCTGGCAGCTACCATCATTCAATGCAGTTTTCCGGTAATGACCAATGAAACCTTTTTCCTTAAGGATGTGTATCCTCTCTCTCTAAAGATTTTTACTCCATTACTGACAGATCCTTTGTTAGTTCATTTGAAAGAAAACTTATTGCAGTTTCCTCTGGCTTCCTATGCTGCAGCAAACCCAAAATGCTTTCCTCTCCATTTCATGTCTCTGGCATGCATTACAATAGTCCAATCTCTTTTCATACGAGGTCTCATAAGCCCTCCAACAGCATCTGGAGTTTCTTTTTGTGTCTGCTGCTAGCTGGGCAAATGAAAACACAGTCTACATCTGGTTAAGAGCTACAGCTGTTGTGCCTGGCTAGCAAAGAGCACAGCTGGTCAGTTCCCAGCTGTCCCCTAGGGAAGACATTAATAGATTCTCTAGCTTTACTCATCTCCTAATTTTTCCTCAAAAATTCATTGAAACATAATCTCTTTCAGATCTCTACTCCTTTGTGAAATTTGTATGGAAGTGCCCAATTATAATAAAGGGTTTTTTGCAAGTGAGAGGATACAGAAATAGAAATGGTACTAATTTCCTTAGGAGAATGGTTTAAGAATAAATATTTCTAATATAACCATTTACAAGCACGGCAGTTCACATAAAGAGTTTATTTTCTGTGTAACGAAGTGAAAAAGACTGTGCCTTGGTTGAATAGTGCACCTCTGAGTCACTTGATGATGCTCTGTTGGGATGACATTGACCACCACTTGATTACAAGCCAGCCATTGTTTTCTAATGTCTTGATTTTAATGGGAAGAAGGCCTATACATGCACTCAAATATGGTGTGACCCCACATGCATGAAAGGCCAGGATGTAGACAAACTCCTCTCTACTACATTCCAGAATAAAAAATTCTGGGACCATAGGCTGCAACTGAGGTCCTACAGCCCCATGGGTGAGGGTCTCAGTCAGGATTATCTGGAAATCAGGACAAGCGATACCAATATGAGTGAAAAGAGAAGAAATGGAAAATTATCACCATGTAAGAGAGGAGTGAAACAGGTTTGATTTTTTTTTCTCCGAAGGATATAATATAGGATAACACATGAATCGTGTCTTTCCATCAGTGCCTGTTTATTTTTGCTGTTCTTATAGGTCTCAAAAAATTGCAAACAAAACACATCACTTGCTGCATCTTTTCCTATACCGTTTACACCTTAATTAAAAGAAAATCCCTTAAATTCTACAGATCCAATCACCCAAAGTTAGTATACCTTGGAAATGACTTATTTTGAAAATTATTCCACTGATGTGATGATGACTGCAAAACACTGTAATGGTTAAACAGCTGGAGGGAAATCCTCAGGCTGTGGAAGTTAATGAGAGCTTTTCCACAGACTTCAATAAGGTCAAAATTTTACCCCCAGCACTCTGTCATCTTTGCTTACCACACTCTTCATAACTATCCCATTGTGACCTGGCTTCCTTTCTTATTTTTGTAAATTCCCATTTCTTATATTAAAGGACTAAAGGCCCTTTACAGAGAAGGACTGTGTTCACTTTACCTGGATCTTTCGTTTAAGGTGTGCCTGGTTCTGGCCAGGACAGGGTTAATTTTTGCAGTAGCCAGGAGGGGCATGGCTAGGACCCGGAGGTTATTCTGTATCACCTCACATCATTTTCTGGGGACAGGGCTCCCTTCTTGGTTGGAGTAGGGTGGCAGAGGGAGAGGTTGGGTACTGTTGCGTATTTCCATTGGGTGAGCAATAATATTTCTTTTGTTGTGCACTCTGTCATTAATGTTGTTGTTACTGTTCTTTTTCTTATCTCATTGCTGTTTCCGGTTAATTTTCCTTATCTCAACCCATGATATTTACCTTTTGTGCCTTCAATTGTCCTCTCCAGGTCACTGAAGGGGGAAGGGGAGGGGAGAGTGACGGAGAGGTGCATGGTTTGGAGCTGTTTCAGTGGGAACACTAAATTGGAGAATACCATTCCAATAGCAGGACAAGGGGCCATATACACCTGTAATAGCAGTATTTATTAAGATTTATGTCATATTTATCTAGTAAATATGTCTGTGCTCAATATGATTGTCTATTTAATATTTTTCAATAAGCACTTTTGAAGAGACTTGGAAGTTGCATTCAGCTTAGGCAAAATGAAAGACAATATTCTTGTGTACAGAAGGACCTTTCCTATTAGGAAAGGCTGAGAGAATTGGGAACGTAAGACTGTTAAAGTTAAGGCTTTGGGGTGACCTAATTGCAGTCTTCCAGTACCTGAAGGGAATTAACAGGAAAGGCGGAGAAAGACTATTTGCAAGAGTATGTAGTGGCAGGACAAGGGGGAATGGGTTCAAGTTGAAAGAGAATAGGTTTAGATTAGATATTAGGAAAAAATTCTTTGAGGGTGGCGAGTCACTGGAACAGTTTGCCCAGAGAAGTCATGGATGCCCCATACCTGCTATAATTAAAGGTGTCTCTTCCCATGGCAGGGGGTTGGAACTAGATGATCTTCAAGGTCCCTTCCAACCCAACTGATTCTATGATTTTATGATGATTGGTTTTGCTGGGATGAGACCATAGCTGATGTAAATGAAAGAAGCAAAAAGTGTGGTTGCTGATTGCTTTATAGTTTATATCCTTCCCACATATTTCTTACATTGTTCTTTTTCATGTGGAAACTCCCATGATTTATAGTTCACTGTTACGATGTCATCATTTAAGCAAATGGACAAAGATTGGACTGTAACCTATGAACCACAGCAGTTCACGGACAGTGTAGGCTAAACCTCCCTGCCTGCAATACTGGCTGATTTAGTTTTTTAATTCTATCTTTCTTTCTTCTTTCTTCTTTTTTTTTTTTTTTTGCCTCAGAGGTGATAACATCTGTTACAACGGAGATGGCTTTCAAATAACCAACCCTCTCTAACAATGTCCTCTGATGCATGGAAGGTTCTGCCTCACACTGTAATAAAGTCTGTGTAGATGGCAGACTGCTGTCCCCAGTTGCAGAATAGCACTGGAGCCGCTATTTCTCTGTGATGCAAAATGCCAAATGAAGCTAGGTCAGTAAATCACAAAGCGAGCTAATTAGATGGTACTGGGACATAAATGCAAGGCAATAAGGAGCCACTGACATTGCTAAGAGTTATGATCTTGCCCTCCACTCTTTCCTACAGAATCCTACTTTCTGTTGGGGATGGAATGGACAGAGGAGTGAAAACTTTGGTTTTTTTCCAATAGAATAGTATTGTTCTTGTCCTTTCCCAACTTCATAAATTAAGGAGAAAAGCTTCTTGTTCTCTTTTAAATAGAAACAAATGGCCTACACACTGCACAATACTGGGTAATATTGGTTAAAATTTACATTGGAGTTGTTCTTTGAAATAACTTAAAAGTATAATTTGATAGTGATACTTTGAATAATTCTGCAATTTTTCCAACACCTGCAAGAATGAGGATAAATTATGTCAGTGATGGAAAAGTTTTCTGCTTGCCTTCTTGTTCCAGTAAAACTAGCAACTTGGTTTTTTTTTCCCCCTCTGATAAAGTTGTCTCTTTCCTTTCTTTGTCACCTGTTAACTAGTAAATAAAAGTGCTGAGGTGGTGTCTGATTTCTTTTCCTACTTATCTGCATTGCCATCTTCCTAAATGTTGCTATGCTCCAATTCTCTCTTTTGACATCCATGTTGCTGAACCCTTATGAGAGGGGCCATTAGCCATTACACCTGTTCTCACCTTACAAGAGAGTAAACTGACTTCTCTTCCACTTGATTCTTTCAGGTGATACTGTATTTTGGTTTTAAGTTATTTCTTTTTTATTGCTTTCAAAGCATTTAATGATGTTTTTATGAAGTGACGTTTGAACACTAGCAACAATAATGAAATATCAACAAGGCAACTGTGTTCACTTTTGTGCTATCAGGATAAAAGTGGGCGGTGATTGACAGAGGCAAAACAAAATGAAAACATACAATTCAGTTTTTAAAGAGAGAAAGAAACTCTAAGCTAAATGTTGGAGGAGCGGCAGGAGAGAAGCAATAATCCTTCTAAGCTCCTATTAATACAGGCTGCACCTGCAACACTGCAATGGCTGCTGTGCCCACACTCAAGGGGAAGGGAACACTCAAGATTCACATATGCTTGTGTTTGAAAAGGAATCAAAAAAGTCAAAGGCCCCACAAGAGAAACTTAGAGTTTTATTAGTAAATTATACACTTGACATGGACATTGGTATAAGTTAGTCCCTTATCTTCTAGCATAAGCACGTGGCATTGGGTTTTGAATAACTGGCAGGGTGGAGGGTAAAAGACAGAAGGAAATTAGAGAGGAAGGAAGGAAGGTAGGAAGGAAGGAAGAAAGGAAGGGAGAGAGAAAAAGAGAAGGGAGAGAGAGAGAGAAAGAAGGAAAGAGAGAGAGAGAAAGAAGGAAAGAGAGAGAGAGAGAAAGAAGAGAGAGAAAGAAAAAAAAGAAAAAAGAAAAAGAAAGAAAGAGAAAGAAGAAGGAAGGAAGGAAGGAAGGAAGGAAGGAAGGAAGGAAGGAAGGAAGGAAGGGAGGGAGGAAGGAAGGGAGGAAGGAAGGGAGAGAAAGAGAGAGGGAGAGAGAGATCCATCACCAGTTCTGGCTCCAGTGCTGATCCAGGTGATGGGGTATGCAGGGTCTTAGGGTGTGCTTTCCTGGATTTCATGGGGGTACCTTGTTATAGGTAAGTTTTCCGTCCCTGGAGAAAAGTTTCACCTGTATTACCTAAACCTTGCTTACTTTTCAGTTCTTCATTTCTCCAGACATAGCAAATATTATGTTGGATTTCTCTATTTTTTTTGGTGACAGTTTCTCTGCTAGTGACATTTTTTAGTGGACAAGATCGAGTCTTGAGTTATGTTTATCTCCCTATGTCACCCAGCTTTCATCCACAGTAAATTTGGTTGTGGATAACTTGTGTGTACAACAAGGTCAGGGAACTTTAACTGATATTCTGTATGTATCACCAAGTATAATCAAAGCATGCATGATCCATCTGCACTTAAACAAACTAAAAATAGAACATGTATAATACTATTAGAATATTTTGATTAGTAACTTCTGTACAATGTTTTATTCAATAGGTTTCAAATGGGCATAACCTTCCTACACCTATAATGATAGAATACTGTTAGCATATTCATTACTATGTTCATGTTCCTTCATTCACTCTGTGATGCAAATTTTCAGGTTGTTCTGCAAACTGGGATAAGAGAAGTTTGAACACAATGATCCTACAAACCCTTACATTTTCTTGTGTCTCTTAAACTGACTTCTTTTTTACTCTTGCTGAGAGTCTTCTGCATTTCACTCTCATATGTCCAGTAGACTTGTCATTGAAAACCATTATTCCACATATTTGTATTTCGCTGCCCTGGATTTTTTTTCCCTTACTCAGACAAGTGCAAATCAGTGACAGAGCATTTAACAGCCAGCCAATGTGATTGGGTATATTCTTGTTTTATGTACATTGAAAGTTTCAAAATGAGGCTTTACTGTTCTCTTTTGCCCATAGCTTTCCTACTACGGTGAAGCAGAGTAGTAAAGGTCCTCCCAGTGTATTTGTTCAATGGCAGTAGCTGGCATGCAATCTTTTGGGACAAACTTAGTCATTCCATGAATTAGAAAACTTGACCAAAGAGGATATATTTTTAATTTCTAACACAGTAATGTTACCAAAAGTAAAACACACCTGAAATCCAAATTGATGTCCATTACTGTAAATAATATATTGTTGGTTTCCTTTGTGGTTAATAATTGAAGATGCAATCATAAGATTAATGCTAAATCATGACGGGAAGCAAAATTATTACTTACTATAATAATCACCTCCCATCATGACATAACAGCAAACTAAAAAAGAAATGGAAGAGGATTATTAGCAAAATCATGCTAATATTAATCAACCATTCTTATTGATTGAAGAAAAGCAGTAGAATTCTCGACAGTTTCTTTATTCAGTTGACCACTTCATATAATAAACTCAACCTAGGTGATCTTTTTTAGGTCTTCTGTGTGCAGGAAATTATAGTGGTGCTATAGACTGCTATGATCACTTTCCTATGCTAATTTACCAAACATAGGGATCTTGTATGCTGTTCCATTCCTAAAACAAATACATTCTCCACATAGATATCTTTGTTTATTGCAGAAATCTTAGACCTATCACATTAGAAATGGCTGGGATATATTATTCTCTATATTGAAATATGCATTTTAGAGTCTAACCATAGACAGAATTCCTGTTAGCTTATTGTCACCATGTGGAAAGAGTGCAATAATTCAGTAGAATAAGTATGTCACCACACAAGAAACACTCAGAATTGCATCCACGGTCAAGAGTAAAGGGAATGTCCTAAATGATAATTCGAACTAGGCAACTCTCAGAAAAGAATCAAATAGGTATCACACTGTCATGGTGATGACATGAACACACACACACAGTTCTTTCCTCAAAATCTTAATTGCTTGAGTAATGATAATGTCCTAAGTCCTTGACCCATAAACAGTTTCTTGTATTTGGTGGCATGCTATTGTATACTCTGATTTCTCCCCTGAAGACACACAGGTTTTTCTTGCATTTGTGAGTGAATTGCCTGTAATTTTAAAATTGCTGTAATTGCATTTTGAACATGCGGCAGGAGGCTATGCATTCTTGGGACAATCCAATAAAATAAGAAGATGGGAAGCAGAAGAATTTTAAATCAGAACACTTGGAAGAATACCCAATGATCCTCCTTCTGCCATTTATTTAGTATTGCTTGAACAGCACAGTACTAAGAATAACAAAAGTGAGTTAAGCTCAGAGGAAAGGAAGGCAGGAGATGTGTAGGTTTGATTCACACTAATATTTCTTTTACTTACAGAAAAGTAGACAAAAAAAAGATGTCAGTGAAGTGGGAAAACATGTGAGAGTCTGTCTCTCAGCTAGTTGCAATTCCTTCAACTCCATTATGAAGGTTGATTGAAAGTGTTGTGTAGCCATTGCCACACAGGATGGAAACTCTAGGACAGGCAGACTATCAGAGGAAAAAATTTTTTCAGATTGGGTCATAACAGCTAACAACTGGGAAATAAAATGTCTCAGGATACAGACCTACAAGCTGCAAGACATTGTAGGACCCCTCTCCTGGGTGTCTGCAGCAAGGTTTTGATGACGAGATGGAGATGCTGGAGGAGCAGGCTCTGTGAGAAGGGACTGAGGCTGCACTGTGGCAGACACAGCTAGTTCCAGCTGGCTCCAACAGGCCGCCTCTCAGCAAAGATGGTGGCACCTCTGAGAATGTATAAGAAAGGGCAGAAAATGATGGATGGAGAGAGAAGGATGGAACAACAGAGAATGAGAAAGAACTCTTCTTCTCTCCCCTTGGCAAGAAGAAGAGGGAGAGGAGGCAGTCCAAGAAACAGAACTGAGATTCCTCTATAATCCATGTGGGAAACCATGCTGGAACAAAGTTTTCCTAACAGAAACTGTGTGGAAAACCCATACCAGAGCACATTCTTTTCATGAAGGAAACTGCAGATTATTGGAAAAGCCCATGCCAAAGCAGAGGAAAAATGCTAGAAGGAAGAAACAGCAGAGAAACCTCTAGGAACTGACCATAACTTCCCATCAGCCCTCTTGTGTAATTTAGTGGGGGTAGAGGAGATGGGAGTGAAGGAGTTGAGCCAAGGAAAGGGGTGATGAAGGCTGTTGCTGTAAGTTTTGTCTTTTTATATTACACTACTTAAATCTATTTTCATTTGCAATAAATTAACTTAAAGTTTCGCAAGACAGGTCTATTTTGCTTATGATGGTAGCTGGTTAGTGATCTGTCTTTATCTTAACCCGTAAGCTTTTCAGCCATTTTTTTTCTCTGTCTAGTTGAGAAGGAGAGTGAGGGAGCCACTGGATAGGAATTTGGCCCTTATCCAAAGCTAACCCACCACAAAGCTCCACCAACAATGTATGGAACAGCGGTTCACAAAAGAAATAAAACTTCTGTCTCCTTTCGCAAAATATTAGTTCTTTCCAGGTGTATTATTACAAACTAAAATCTCTAGTAGTTTTCTTACAATTTTCTTCTCATATATTTTTAAGCTGGTGCGTGCATGTTTATGTATGCCTGTGCACAGGCACACACAGAAAAGTGTAACTGGGAACACAGAGAATACATTTGCAATTTCAGAAGTTGTTCTTTTTTTCCTACAGAATAATGGATGAAATACCAGAAAAAGTACAACTGGCAAAAACTGAAAATCTACAAGTTTTACTTTGAGTGTAAATCTTTTTCCAAAGATTTCTTGTGTGAACATATAAAGCAAAGTGTTTTCCATGCTTTGAACAGAATCATTAATATATTCTATGATTATTTTCACATTGCAGACAATCTGAAATCTGTAACAGAAGGGCAAACATCAAACTTACGGTCAATAAAGAGCTATTGACTTTAACAATAAAGTAATTGACTGAAGAACTGTACCATCATGTAAAGTATGGGCCTCAATTCAGCCTAACACAAGCAAATCCTCTTTGAAAAAGGTTATAGAGTACCTTGAATAATGTCATATAAAAATCACTTTCTACTTCTTGTCAAGAAGTTTTGGTAATAAAACTATTGAGGGGCTTATGCCCCGCAACAGAGCCAAGAGCATGAGTTGCAGTGTTACGGAATGATATGCAGCAGTATAGTCTGGAATTTCATTTGTATATACTTGATTATGAGATTGCTATGTAAAAGTAACAGTTAGCAGTTCTGCCTGGGCCAAGGCATGGTCCTGAACAAGACAAGCATATATTACATCATTGATAAAAAATATGAACACAACACAAATATTCCAAGACTGTTTTCTGTATTTAAGAATTATTTTTATAAAGTTGAATATTAATATAACTTGTTACAAGTTATTTTGTGGTTTTAGCATCAAGTAAACATGAATGAATATTACAAATTTAGTGTTGTGTTGAAGTGCTGGAGATTTTTTCCCATACTAATGCAATCCAGTAGTTTTCTAATTTGCCCAGAGATTTTTTTTTGTTTTGCTTTGGCTTAATCTGATGAGACAATGATGCTAAAAAGATAATTGACCTCTCAAGTAAAACATGCATATGGCCATGTGTACTTCATATGGGCAAGAGGCCTAAGTAACAGCAAAGAGCTTGTGAAGATTAGTTTCTGCTTTTGGAATTTGTTTTTTGAGAGTCACTTCAGGGCAGTGTCTTCAGAGAGCGGTCCTCTGTTAATAGCTGACACACTGTCATATATTTGAGCAATATTTTTTTCAATGAAAATTAAATTCAAGGAAAAAGTTTTCATTAATTTGTATAATACCTTATACTAATTAGTGTTGTAAGTAGTTCATCTCTGTTATCACCAAATTCTGCATAAAGTGAAAAATGGAAAGGCATAATATTATAATAAAACCCTGTTATTTTGTCATAAATTCATGCATGCTATAGAGTCAATGACATTCAGAAACTGTATTAACCTTTGGAATAAAGTGAATCATCAAGACAGTAACAGCTGAAGCATATGTGTCACCTCTACCTAGGAAGGTATGGAAGAAAGCTTTCTTCCTCTGAGCCTAAGTAATGTAGAAAAATATTTCAGCTATGAGTAACAGGGTATGTATGTCCTGCAATATTAGTCATATACAAGTAAATATTAAGCGCTTACACCTACATTCAAAACAAAATTTGTGGATCCTTTGAACAAGGAAGTAAGATGGAAGAGCCTCAGAAAGAAATTGGCACATCACCAGCCAGTTCTATGTACGTTAATGTAATGAAGACAGATGGCAATAAATTTACTATGACAATTATTTCAGGGCCACTTCTACTGTCTTCTTGGCTGATAGAGCTCTTTTGAGTTTATCCAGAAAACATAATTTGGGAGAAACAGGATTATTTATAGGCAGTAGTGTGCAATTTCTTTTCCAGGGAAAAAGATCTTTTTGTTCATACTGATTAAGCATACATTTTTTAATTAATAAACTACCGAGACAGTAATGGGGAAGAGTTAAGTAAATTAGTTGCTGCCAATTTCATGTGATAATTACCCTCTACAGAATCTGTTATCAGAGAGGGAGGAAACACCCCAAAACACTGACATTCTAAGTGGAGTTAGGCAAAGTATTTAAGGAAACCAGGAAGAAGTTACAGAGAGTTCTAGTGTTTGGTACAGCACAGTGGTAACCTTTCCTCCATACCAATGGCACTGTCTGAAAGAATAGCAATTATCTGACCTAGCTGGAAGGATGTCTGGTATCTATGTTTCAGAAAGGTGAGACAATCAGGGTAAGAGATAGAACTGAAATTTATTGTTGAGTAGCCTTCTGAGATGAGAGAAGAGTGGATACTTAAACAAACCAGATTGTTTTCTTCTTTTAATGATGTTATAGCTATTTCTTCCTTTGTGGAGAAAATGGTTATGGCCTACCATGTGGGGGGTTTTACAAAAATAAAAAAATCTGTAACATTTTGTGTTATATTTTAAGCGCATCAAAAATCAATTCTCACATTCTCTCCAGGTTTTAAACTCCTACATGTATGATGTTGAATCACTGCATCCAGTTGTGTGTTTGCCTGCATTGTAAAGGCAAATGTCTTTTCAGCCTTTTCAGACATATGGAACTGTATAGCTTTCTCACTTCAGGCCGCTGTATCTTGTTGAACAACCACAACAAACCATTTTCAAAATCCTCTTACCAATATTTGAGTGGCTTAGTACAGAAGAAAGACTTAGTCAAAGACTCCTGAAATCCAGAATTTATTGAAGAACGTGAAAGCGAAACTAATGTTCACTCTATCACAGAGCTATAGCTTTTCTAAATAATCCCTATGTCATGATGTTTGACTGATTGCAGTTATAAGCAAAAAATCCCATAGTATTAAAAGTTAATGAAACTTTATCCCTATATCTTTCTTTTTTCCTTCATTTCAAATATCACTTGATTTTTACATAAACTAGTGAATTATTTTCTGGATATTTTCATCAGATTAGTGGCTGAAATACAAATATGACAAATGTAAAATTCTTTAAATTAAATCACATCTTACAGTAGGAAATCACTAGCACTGAGAAACAAAAATTATGGAAAGATTTGTTGACTAATTGACTGGAAGACAATGATTGGTCATCTAATGCTAAAATATGGATAAAGAAACCACATACTCATCAATTAATTAAAATATTGCAAAGCTGTTCCAATACATTATTCAATGGCAAAATGAGTCAGGTCTATGCAATCACTCTAAATGGCATTAGATATTTATTATTAGGTTAGGTAAATTGTCCTTTTGCCATTTAGATGTGGCCTTTTGCATTGTGTGGACTTGCATATTTTGCATTTATTATCTATAATAAATGCTTTGCTTTACATCTCCCTTTTACTTATGCCTGATGCAGTCTTCTGCACCTAGAATGTTCTAAAGTGAGAAACAGTCACTCATATACAGAACTTTAATACTAATTAGTAACCATCACATTTGGTTTTATATTAAAAGCTGTACCATCTTAAGCAGAGTCCATAATTTACTTTTTCATAAATAACCTGTAATACAAAAGTTGACACTCGAACAAGTTTTGTAGAGGGCAAAACAAAATTCTGCCTTCTAAAAATGGTGTGCCACTTCAAAGGTTCAGAAGTAAATAAGGGAGTAACACTATATGAAAAAGTAACTAATTTTGCCTTGAATCCTGTGCAGAAGCTACAATTCATCTATTGTCAACACAAAAGACATACTTACAAAGTGAAAAGCAATAACAATTAGGAATAATGGTTCCAAAAGTCTAAGAAAGAACAAAACTGAAAAACAATCTTCCTCCCCTAAAAAGTTTTTTGTAGTGTGTCTGGAATTTCTCATCTCTCTTTGCAGAAATTCTCAGCAATTATTTGTGGAAAATACACACTGGAAAGAAGAGAAGAGAGGAATCAGAAAATTATTCAGCATTCACTGTATCTGCACATGTCCCCAGAGTAGTAAAACATTATTAATCCTTTGTGTTTTGCTTCAATCCAACTGTAGCTGAAACAGATAACCAGCAAGTCACTGATTTTTGATACAACATTTATAATAGAAGCATGGAAATGTTGGCTTTGCAATTTTTAGTCTAGTTGTATAACTAATAACAACTGTTTTCAAAATTAAATAAGTCTGAAAAAGCAGAGAATTATGCGTGAAAGATGAAATTTGTAGTAATAGAAATGTCTGGGAGAAACACACAAAGTTTTGTGCAAATCTTATGGGTGGCTTTTCCACATGTAAGATCAAAATTTGTCTCTATTCATCTAAGAACCTCTTTTACCTCTTCTCCAGGAATTGTAGTCCTCAGGTTTAATGCCATTTGTTGCAGTAACCTGGGAACCACTATAGGTGTTTTGTCTTTCTATCACAGTCAGTATTAAAACCTTTAGTGGGTGAGAAGTACTCCACCAATTACAAAGTATTCTACTCAGAAGTTCATTCATCCTCCACGTTCATTTAAAGGTTACCTCTAAGTTTGTCAATTTATAAATTTCTAAACAAACAAAAAGTTTTAAATTTACTTCACACGAGCGGTGGATGATACCAGTATACATCCATACAATCATTGTTAATCTCTTTGTCTGAATATGTAGAGATGTACCAATTAAAAAAAATTGCCAATTTCCCTTCTTTAGTGGTATTTTGTGACAGTAAATTGAATAATTTAATTGGGAAATGAGAAACAAAATGTCTGGGTTTAAATTTTAAATGTATTCTAGATTTATTTAAAGAAACATTTTATTGTTCTTACACAATAATAATAATAATTCTAATTCAGAAAATTGAGGAAGACTACTAAATTTTCATGCAAAAATAAATGTTATTACTTGTATGCAACGTGTGTCCTGAACTGATAAGTGAATCCTGCTTGTTATCTAAATTCTTTATTAAATCTTTTAGTCCCCGAAACGAAGTCAGTTACAGTCAACTGAAGTCTAAAATATACATAGAATACAGCTATCCAGACAGTAACAAAAACCATGTAAAGTTATGAGACTTCTTATCATCAAACCACTAAATAAAATTTATGAAATGCATGAGAAGCATTAAACATCTTCTCACTATCACTGATTCCATAAATATTTTTGGGGAGATTTTTTCCTCATCCATGTTTGATAAGTTTACCTTTCCTCACATCCTTATTTATATGTACTTAGCTTTACTTTTTGGGGAGTAGGGTATAGATTGTGTTACTGAAGTATATCAGTGTTTGGTTTCATTCTAAATTTGAAATAAACTCAAATATTCCATGAAATTAAAGATCAAAATCATAGTAAAAACATTTCACTTCAACTAAAGTACATAATTCTTTCTCACTATCGACAATTTATTTTATTGTACTTCAACAAAGAGTAGTCTAACTGGAAAGAAAACTGGAAGTAAAAATCAAAACATTCAGCACAAGTAATATCAAAACCCATCACATTCAGTCAGTGATGAAGGTTTCCACCTTTCTTGTCTTTTGTGTATTGTTTTAGAAGGAAAACATAGTCAACACAATCAACAGCATTTTGCAAAACCTCAGGCATTGTCCCAATGCCTTGCCTTTTTATTTTTTTTTCTTTCCCTTTTTTCCCTCCTCCTCAGTTGCCTAGAGAGGACATGAGGACTAATCTCAATCTGAATTATGCAGATGCACTCGTCTAACATTTAAGAAAAATTTGTGGAAGGATGTTGTATAACAGAGAATTCCAATGAAGACTCAACTATTTGGTAGTCAAGAGAGGTTTCTTATCTAGCTATCTCTTACTTTTATTACTCTAATAATTTTTAATTCAGTTTTAATGCATATTCAGTTGTCTTATTTTTCAAGGGAAACAAAGTAACATTTTAAAGTGAAATCATACTGACTTAAAGCCATATCACTAGAATAAACTGAGATATTGCATTTGAATGTCTTCAGTAGAAATTGGTGAATTTTACGTTCAAAGTAAGTTTGATACTACTTGAGATATATCTATTTTTATTTGTAAGCTAATTATCGGGTAAATTATATTTCATTCTATAAAGCCTTATGACCTGCAGCCATCAAGAAATTCCAAGGGCAAAAGTGGGTATTGCCTAAAGTTTAAGTGCTATAAGAGAACCCGTAGATACTAAGCTACATATTTGGGTTCAGTAGAACTTGCATTTATCTGTTTCAGCAAAATCCATCATAATTTCAGCACTAAGCACTGAGAAAGCTGCTAGTACATGAGTGAAACCACAGACACAAAATTTAGCATCCTAATATTATTTCCTCCTATATTTTTCAGGTGGTTTTGGTTTTTGTTCTTTGTGGTTTTTTTAATTGCAGGTAGAATATAGTATGTGTAGTTTAATTTCCTGTATATAAGTTTAAAATGTACCAATGTATCTATTTGGCCTGCATCTGCTGCTCCAGAGGATGTGGTGTTACATGCACTGTAACACCACTTGCTCTTGTTTAGGCAAGTAATTCAAGGCCTTGGTTTCTGAATCTGAAAATTAACTCAGTTTTGCTGGAGATAATACTTGGTTTTCAGGTTCCTGAGCCTAAAGACATGGTCCTGAATTAAACTTAAATGCTCAATGAAGGTATTATAAAATTTCTTTGAAATACTAAACCTTCTAAAAATGCCTTTGACTTAAACACTTATTTTCATCAAATGACCAAGGAATCATTATTCTAGGGATCTACCAGCCTGGGATACATCCAGTCTTATTCCTTTTTTTTGATAAAAGGTATTTTAAAAGGCAGGATTGCTTCTGTTCCAGATCCTTAATTTTTGCAGTTGCCTTTTTCGGTGCCCTTTCTAACTCCACTCTGTCTTCTTTGACATGTGGAGAAAACACAGCTGCACAGTAGCCAAGAGGTATACACTCCAAATTTTCTACAGAAGCATATCATCTTGAGCGCCATCATGTGTCACATAAAGAAAAATGAGAGGACAACGCACAGCCAGAATGGGTTTATGAAAGGCAGGTCCTGTTTTACCAGCCTGATCTCCTTCTATGACAGGGTAACACATTTAGTGGATCAGGGAAAGCTGCAGATGTTATATCCCTAGACATCAGTAGAGCCTTTGACATCTTCTTCTGGAGAAACTGGCTGCTCATGGTTTGGACAGGTGACTGTTCACTGCATGAAAAGCTGCCTGCATTGTCTGTCACAAGAAGTGGTGGTGAATGGAGTTAAATCCATTTGATGCCTGGTCACAAGTGGTGTTCCCCAGTGCTCAGTACTAGGGCCCGGTCTGTTAAATATCTTTATCGGTGATTTGGATGAGGGAGTTGAGTGCGCTCTCTGTAAATTCACAGATGACAACAAGTTGGGCAGAAGTGCTGATCTGCTGGAGGTCAGGAAGTCTCTACACAGGGACCTGGACAGTCTGGATTGGTAGGTCAAGGTCACTGGTACAAGGTTCAATAATGCCAAGTGCCAGGTCCTGCTCCTGGGCCACAACAACCCCCTGCAGTACTGCAGGCTGGAAGCAGAATGAATGGAAAGCTGCCTGGTGGAAAAGAACATTGGGGTGCTGGTTGACAGTGACTGAACATGAGCCAGTTGTGCCCAGGGGGCCAAGAAAGCCAATGGCACCCTGGCCTGTGTCAGAAATAGAGTGGACAGCAGGACTAGGGAAGTGATTGTCTCTCACCACTGTGATTGTACTCAGCATTGATGAGGCTGCACCTCGAGCACGGTGTTCAGTTTTGGAGGTATTCTAGAGACATATAGATGTGATGCTTAGGGACGTGGATTACTGGTGGTCTTGGCAGTCCTGGGTTAATGGTTAGACTCGGTGATCTTAGAGGTCTTTTCCAAAATAAATGATTCTATTATTTTCTGAGATAACATCCTATATATTGTTTTTCTTCCCTTTGTGATGGTGCTCAAGATTTTTTTTGGAATTTCATGATTGCATAATGAGCTGATGTTTCTAGAAAACGGTGACTTTGACTTCAACATTTCTATCCTAGGTTGTGACCTCCAATTCAGAGTTCAGCAGATATGATTTAGAAATCTTTTCCCATGACATATCATCCTACATTTATTTACATTTAAACTCAAGGATTTGGTGTCATGTTGAATGAAACTAATCTTCACACTGATTTATCGAGAATCTGGTGGTGATCCTTTTTCACCCAGCAAGTGAACTTGCTTTCCCTTCTTTGACCTCAATTCAAACCAAAAAGCCAGCTTTTCCTGTTACAACTTATTTTTGTTGCTGAATTTTATACAGAGACTTGCCACAGAATTTTTCAAATTCCGAATAGATTGTCACCAACCTATCTCTCTTATCCACTTGGTCCTCCAAAGCTCCTTGAATAACAGCAGGATTTTTGGAGGCCATTTCGTATTACAGATTCTTTCTTAACAGAAAAGAATCCTTTCTGATTCTTTCCTAACAGACTGTGTTTATCGATGTTTTCATTATTTCAGTGGTTGCAACTTTTATTACTGACTCTGCCAGATGGGTATTCAGGAAAGAAGCCAGGTTCGTGTGTTTGCAGTTCCTAGGATTCCCCTCAGAGCCCTGTGAGTTACCTGTCCATACCTGTGAGTTACATTGGTGACCTGCCAGTCCTCTGGTACAGCTGCAGTTTATGATATGTCTTACACATTTTGGCTTCTGATTCTACAACTTCACACCTGGGTTCCTTCAGAACTCTTGCCGTGAATGTCAGGCAGTCCTGGTTGCACATTAACAAGTATCGGGTATGGGAATCACCCAACACCTAGCTGTCTGCCTGGTTTTTCTTTCAAATATTCCTCTCATCTTTTAGTTTTCAGTGCCAGGAGCCTTGTTCCACTGTGATTAAGGTGAAAGCTTTTCTTCCTGTGCAGGTTATTTTGCTTCCCTTCCTAAAACCCTAAATGCCTCACCTCTCTAGCACAATCTCATTCATTCATTGAGACATTTGATTCCTCCTGCCTGCCTCCTGGGCCTCACATGTGGGACTAGAATTATTTCACAGAACCCTATGGTGGACCTCAAGGACGTTGATCTCCTGGGTTGGAGTCTGACTTCAGCCTCTAGAATATTTTTCCTATGCTCCTCTATATCACTAACAATAAGGACCACAGAGCAGCTCTAGCAGCTCTTCTGAACGTCATGTGAAGTTCACTGCATTTGCACTCAGCAGGCAAGTTACCATCCAGTTTTCTGACACATTGCAAACCCGTCTGTCTATATCTAATAGTCCAATCTCCCACTACCATCACCCACCTGAAAGTACTCTTCTGATGTGAGAGTATCCCCTGTGTAATAAAAACCACACTAGTCCCAAGAGAAAAGACAGAATAATTAAGCTTTAGTCAGTCAGAATAAACTTAGGGAGTTTCTCACAATTAGTTTTGCCATGGCAATGAACTTTTTAGAAAAAAATGAACTCCATTCCCTCCAGACCCAGTACAGATATAAAGATATATGTATGTATATCCAGAAGCATATACACTAAAAAATGTTCAAATTCATATAAATTGGGGTCGGGGCGGGGGGGAGTTGACTGGAATTCAGAATATTTTATGAGATATTCTTTCTATAAAGAATATATTTATACAAATAAATTTATATTTATATGCTTGTAAGAATACTTATTAGAAACACAAATTTCACCATAATGTGTCTCTGAAAGAGTAAGCACTTACCTCAATTAAATAAATTTCTCTTCCTTCTTCTATCTCCATAGCCGTGAAAGTTGTGTTCATCAAGTCAAGAATATATTACACATTGTCACGGATGTCAGTAAATGAAATGGTTCAAGATTGCTCCACGCTAAAATATATGCACATTACATTTTTATAAATTGTTCATATATTTCAAAATGAGAGCTACTCATAGGTAACTCTTTGGCCAAATGAAAGCTAAATTCATCAAATATGTTCCTGTCTCTGTGAACAATCCCCTAAGTTTTAGAAAGATGAAATCACCATTTCTTTGTACCAGATTTCTCTGTCTTGGTGTACCTAAATCTAAAGGAAAGTAGAAATAATGTCTATGACCTGCTTTTAAAGTTGCTTAATATAAAAGTAGCAGTGGCTAAGTCTCAGTGCTTTTTCTGGGCAATTTACAGATCCTAATGAATTCTCATCTAGCACAAATGTGATTAGAAATGCACTAGGTAAAGGAGATTGATCTCTGCAATAGTTAATGAAACTGAGCTGAAGATCAGAAAAAAAAGAATGCTGCAGGTCTAGTTTTTACTGCCCAGAGTGTTGTTCACCCTTGGAAGTCCATCTCATTTACCATGCATGTGACTGATGGAGTATCATGAACAACCTCTATCTGGGAATAAAGGTTATGAAGATCAGGATGCAGTGAGACTTTGGTATGTTTTCACAACTCTTCAACATGTTCTTATTACTAACTGTAATTCAACAAACTACCTTTTGTGAATGTTAACACAGCAATGGTATTTCCAAAATTCTTACCTTTGGTTTTATTGTCAAGGAGAGTTATATCTAGCCAAGCTTGGCTAATAACCCAACTAAAAGTATTAAAAATCAAATTCCAATACGTGGAAAAAACAACTGCAAATAAAAAAAAAATCAAAAAGCAAAATGATACATAGCAATAATATTATTCATCTCTAATAAAGCAAAACCCTTGTACATGTTCCAGAATCAGAGGCAGAAAACAAGCAAAGAAGAAAAAGTGATGTACTAGAGGGGGAAAATAATGTCTCACAACAATTTATTTGGCAATCGATAGAGAGCATAGACCTTACCCTGTTTTAACAACTAATGAAATATTAGTTTAAAGTGCCCAGAGACACAGACATTTCAAATGCTACCACAGCTGCCAAGAAGCAGAGGTTTCTGCATTTGTAAGGTTGTTCCTTGAAACAGAGAGGTGGTTTTAAGGCAGTAATTCGTTCAAAGGGTTCAACGGTCACCATAACTCATCAAAATGTAGAAATGTCAGGTGTTTGTGAGATAAATTGCTTCCTTACAGCAATCTCTAATTATATGTTATAGATAACCTAAATGAAAGAAAACCACAATTAAGAGTAAAAACAAATGATTGGTGTGGATTCTATTGTGCTCTATTTATAATTCTGACTACTGTACCAATTTCATATGCACAGAAATAGTACAGGGAAAAGTCTTTCTTTTGACTGGTCTAAAGCTGCTCACTCATAATTTCTTTTTGTGAGTCTGGATTTATTCTTATAAATATTATTATATTTATATAATAAATATATATTATTATATTATAATTATTATATATATTATACATATTCTTATATATGTATTATATTATTATACTTCCTCTGTCTACTGATTTGATGAATTATTTCAGTTAGAGATTTAATTTTTTTTGGTATATTTTGCAACTTCTTGGCAGTAGAAAAGGTCAATCAAGTTGGGGTTAATTATATTAACTTCACTTATGTATTTTTTAAAGTAGGAAGACTGTTTTAAAGTGGCCTTTGTGTTATTGTGAATCTGAGCTAGTGCACAGACCTTTGTAACTTACTGAAGACTGTCCACACTGAGACCAACGGATCCTTCTGGGACTCCATAACACTGTGAACGTATGGGCTACAAACAATCAGAAGAACTAATGCATATGAAGAAAATCCAAACAAAAACCATGGATTTCAGAATAAGTAATTTGTCTATTTGCTTCTAGCTGTTCCTCACCAGAGTTTAGGGGTGCAAGGATGATATTATGTGCTTACACACCTCTGATGCATTCTGTGGAGTTGTCTCTGGCTGTACTGTATAAATTTTTCACTGTGTGTTTATTAGATTTTCACTGAAAGGCTTTTGAAAGAGCCTATGCGTCCCCTGACACCCAAGGAGATATCTGGGAATCAGATGAAAGCCTGGACCATCCATCTGGAGGTGTTGCTCCTCTCTGCTGGGCCTCATCCAGCAACACTGTATTTCCTGGCAATTTAACTCCAAAAACTATGCTACCATAACAAGTGACTGTATTTATATTGTGTAACACAAGGGCTGCTGACAAAATAGTACAGTTTGAATCTTTTTTATTACTTTAAAATTTGGGCAAAAGATAAATTGTGAACAATGTATGTTCTCTATTAAAAATATAACTTTTCCTCTTTCAATGTCAGCTATGCAGTGCCAAGAATCAAATGAAATAATGTCAGCATATATCCCTCACTCTTAAAAGATTCTCCTCTCCTCTATTATGTATTTATGTGAAAGAAATTATATCTTCCTAAATCAGAAGGACTGTTTCACATGATATACTGAACACAGTAGGAGAGGACTCTTTCTTAGATATTTTTTTTTTTTTTGATAGCTGAAGTGTACTCTTGAATGTGTCTTATCCAGTTGGTTTGTGGCGAGGCAGCCCCCCAGGTCAAAAGGGTTATCTGCTCTTTTGCATAAACCAGAAAGATCTCTCCCTTTTCCATGGCCTTGCAGACGCATTGACGCCAGGCTGATATGACAGTGAACAACTGCTGTAAAGAGAGATTATGCTGGTATTTTTATGGCTCGTAGACACCATACTTTACAAGGTATAAAAGATTGACACACACAGGTTGGAAAAAATCCTCCATGCACCTCAAAGTGTGAGAGGATTTGGACCCCTCAAGCTGGGACGCTGGCTTTGAGTAATTCTTCTCTTCTGGAAGATGAGTGAAAGAAGCCTCAGCACACCATACCATTCAGGTTTGGTAAGTCATATGAGCTTCTAGTCTTTACTATTCCTTGACAGGTCATTGTATTAATCTACATTGTGCACTGTATAACCCACTAGTGAAACCTCTTGTTACCCTGTGTAGTTAGCAATTAGCATATTTGAGCCTATTACTGATGGTGGCACAGTGTTTATTAATGTCTTGTTACACTGTGTAGTTAGCAGTTGGTATATTCAAACCTGTTACTGATGGTGGCACAGTGTTTATAAATATCCGTTTTGTTTTATCTCTGTGTAGTAATAGTCTGTTTTAAGCCTTATGTCTATTTTGTGTCTGTTAAGTAATAATTCATTCTATAATAGACTGAATCAGCCATCATTAAAGAACCTGTGAATGAGAGTGTGTCTTGGGATGCTGGCCACCCTTGACAAGGTGACTGCCTGCTGCCAGAGGCCTGGGCAAAAGGCAGGGACTGATTTAACCCACATATTCCATTTGTAATATGGTTATTTGGTCCCATCACTTTGATCCACACTGTCTTTTCATTATAAGCACATTAATTACATTTTGTTTCTCCATCTTGTTTTCAAACAAACAGACAAAAAAAAAAAAAGTCTTGAAAATTACTGCTGTTGGCAGAGTTTTACCTAAACAAGAAAGATACTTTCTAATAAAAAAAAATCTGCATTTTCCTGCTAGGATCTTCTCATCACAGCAGGTTTCTTTGTAATGTTAAAAAGAGGAAAGAAGGAGTTATGGATGCTTTACACTTTTCTTGTGTTGCAACACACAGGCTATTTAGACAAAAATAAATTTTGATTTTTGTGTGTTTTACAATTATGTCTCCATAGGAACTTGCATAAACAATGTTTAGATTTCAGTGTGTTAAGGTACTTTCTATATTTGTAAAAAATAATTATGATGATGAACAACATTAGTGAAATATTTACACCTATGCTCACAGAAATAAGTTGTGGAGAAGCTTTTTCAGTAAAAGAATAGCACTAGTCAGAGTGACTACTCTGAATGTTCTGGAAATCCAGGCATTTGAATCCATATTCATTTATTCCATTCAAAAGTTTGTCAAATTCATCACACAAACAAATCAAATTATGGATGCTTTCCTGAAGAATTCTATAAAGAAAAGCCTGAATTTGTTTCATTTAAATTTATGCTTTTGATTTAGGATCTGTGAGGCTGTTCTCTTATCCTATAATCAGTGGAGACCTCAGGTCTCAGTTCTTCTCTGGAAAGTCTTTGTAGCCTAAGGGGAGTCTACTCATAAATCTAATGCCTCAGGTCTCTAAAGTTTGGTGGGACAAATCTGGCCCTTGGATTTTGCTGTTGGCATTGTCAGTATTATATGACAGCACTGTGCAGGATTAGGCTCTCAGCTTTACCCTATGTGAAGTCAGTGGAGCTCCATATGGTTATAGCAGTTTGCCCACAGGCAAACTATTTAAAACTGGGGCCTGAATGTTATTCTATCTCAAAACAGTGGGGCTCTGTGTTGGTTCATTAGCTCACAACGTGCTGCCAATTTGAGGATAGGGGTTTTAATTTGAATTTATTTACAAGGTAAATTGCTGCTGGAACTATTGTTATTTTTTTTACTGATTGAGGGATTTTTAGGTGAATTATGATAAACAACATAAGAGATCTAAAGGCAAGACTGATGAAAAAGGACAGCCATAGAGTAGAGAAGTCAGTCTCTACATCTATATAGATATATCCACCCTTTTTTCCTTATCTGCCTCCTCATTTCTGTTATGTAAGAAGGTGGGGCAAAAATATCAACAGAACAACTACAAATAATAAAAGTACGTGATTCAATACAAGATAAACCAGCTGTTTTTCTTTATATTACTTCAGCTGCCAACTCAATTTAATCTGTCTTGACTCAAGAGATTCACTATCTCACATTTATGTAGTCTACCGGCATCAGGCGTATTCAAATCACTCATTACAGTAATTTCCATCAAGCAGCTTCTGCGTACTTAGCCATGTATTATCAATCAAATGCTGTCAGTCTGAGCCAGCTTCAGCTCCTGTGCTGAATCATGCTACAGCTACTAGATGGACTGAAGATGGCCACAAGCATACATTAGACATGTCAAAGAAGAAAGTTGTAGAAGGGAAGTATTTCCACCCTGACATTGAACAGCAAGGGAGCTGAGTGGATTTCATAATCTGGTAACAACCTGTTGTGTGAAGCACAAACCTGTTCAGGATTCTGATTTAGGTAGAAACTGTGGGAGATGTTATAAGGTAAAAATACAAGTGTTGTTCTATTTTGCTTTGTTATCCCTAAGCAACAGGGATGCAACAGTTATGGAGCCAAAAGGAATATGAATAGAGAATCATTTTTCTAGCAGACCTAGGAGGAAAACTGTGCTGAAACAGGTTGGATTTTTCCCTTCTTCATTTTCAGTATCATTTTCAGTATCATTTTCATTGAATTAAGAAAAAAAAAGTGAAAACGAAGATGTAATCCCACAAGGTTGCTACAGGGCTCAAGCATGACTGAGAAAACACTGTAATTGCAGAGTTACAGTGTTATTTGCATATGCTTGATTGGTTTTCTATCACAGGGCTCCTATTTATTATTTCAGTGCTATGGTTGCAAGAGAGATTAAGAGTTTTTCACTTCCCTCCTGCCCAGGCCATAGATAACCTAATGGACCACATTGATATTGGATATCCTCATGATGAGAAGAATATTGACGTTTGGCATTTTCATTGTTTGCAAGAGCTTCATATCCTGTCCAGACATAAAAAATACAAGTTTCACAAAAATGATTGCATGCTTTGGATTTCTTGTATTCCAGAGAAGGACTGTGCCTAACTTCTCTGGGTATCTCTTATCTCACAGAAAACACATTTTTACTGTCTCCTGATTACAAATGTAAACCAAATATTATTAAAGCTGTTTTATTTTATAATTAATAATTATAATCCATTTGTTTTAAAACAAAATAATGTAAAATGCTAATGCTGTTTATTTCAACCACAATCAGCAAGAACCAAAACCATAACTGCATTGATACAAAGTACGAGGAATTCGTAGAGGGGCACCAAAAGACATACAAAATTCTTGTTCTGTTCATTCCCCCATCTGTCCATTTTAGTTGCACACACTTTTTCGGTCAGGCCTGGATTGCCTCGTGCTCAGATTCTGTTCCGGCTTTGTGATCTTCTAAGCAGATTAGTGTTGCCTACGATGAGCTCTAATCAATATCAAACAGCTGCACTCCTCAAAGAATTGTGTATCAGGTAGGGATAAGAAGGATCCAAACCCAAAAATAAAAAGTGGGAAAATCAATCCTATTGTTTTTGTGCTTCCTAATATATGTTTCTGGATAAATCATGATAAAGGAGCAAAGGGTCTCTCTTCATCACTTTTACATTGTCACAACAGTGCCTAGGAGAAAATTCAAGAATCTGTCCCGGTATTTAGGTACCATATTCATGATTTTGTAGAGCTAGTTAATAAGTTAGGCATCTTTCCCTTGAAAATCACAAATAGAGGCCAAGTTAATTAAGTGTTCTGAGGCAACAAGCCAAGGACAGCAAGTTCTGCTGAACTTAATAATACAAATTGGATTTGGAGCACTGGCAAATCTGCTAACACCATTCTTTCATATCTACCTAGTCAAATATAGAACACTTGAGTACCCTTTTACAAACAAGTCCAGTGGCTGAAGTTGCACACACAGTTACAGTTTTAGGAAATTCGTCTAGCATATATGTGATTCTATTTGGATTGCTGGATATTTGTGTTAGATTCCTCTGTTTTAGAATTGAGCTGTGTGTGGTGTTTGGCAGTGTTTGACAGATCACAAACTAGGGAAGAGGAGACTGAGAGGAAACCTCATTGCTGTCTTCAACATCCTCACAAAGGGAAGCAGAGGGGCAGGTACCAATCTCTTCACTCGTGACCAGTGACAGGAGTCGAGGAAACAGCATGAAGCTGAGTCAGGGGAGGTTTAGGTTGGCTATCAGGAGAAAGATTTTCATCCACGGGATGATTAGGCACTGGAACAGCCTATCTGGGTCAAGAAGTGTTTGGACAATATCCTTGGGCACATGGTGTGATTCTTGGGGTGCCCTGTGCAGGGCCAGGAGTTGGACTCGATGATCCTGATGCATCCCTTCCAATTCAACATATTCTATGATTCTATGATTTTGTGAACTTACTCTATTACTTTGATTATTTTATTGGACCAAATACATAGTTGTTATTTTACAACCATCACAGTTTCCAAGATGGCTACTTATTAATTTTCCCTTTCAAGTATGAAGCTGAAATTCTAATTACTCTTTAGAAATCTTTTCTTAAGACTCTTAAAATTTGAAGTATTTATAATTAATGTGTTCAGTGTTTTTCCAGTTAACAACAAACCTGCAGTTTTTAATGTCCACAGTTAACAGCTTTGCAGTTATTTCCAATAGCAGTGATTCTGTGTACACATGGTAGTCAATTAACCAGACACTTGAAATACTTGCTAAATCACGATATTTTGCAGCAGATATTGTAGGTTGACATACATACATTAAATATGTCTACGGATTATGTAGCAGTTGAGATACAAAGAAGTGCGTGGAATTAATCAGAGGTGGAAGATCCTGTTGGAATTTGGACATGTGAAGGCAAAAATTGTTTGATATACAACTGAGGTTTAAAAACTTTGTTTCTCAAAGTAGGTTAATTTGAATCCTGTGTATTTGCCTTCAGCTGGTCACTGTAACTCCCCTTTCAGTGACGGAGAACTAGACTTCTTTCTCCCCTTGCTAAGTCCATTTATGTTGCCAACCTCCATGTAAAAAAGTATGTCAGTGAGGACTGAAGATTTTTAAAATACATTTCTGATACAAACTTAGAGCTTCTCTTCTAGGTTTGTATTGTTGTAGGCCAAGAGCAACTTCACTGAATCCATTGGTCCTAATTCACCTTCCACTGACAAATGATACGAGTATCACAGTCAGATCATAATCATGGCCTTAATCTGAGAGACTGTACATTTAACTAAAATATGGCCATGACTGCCTAATGTGTTTGGTCTGTCTCTTTGTTTTAATGAGACATCCTGACACCCACCTCTCTTCCAGTAATACACTATCTCTTGTCTAGTTTTTTAGTTCTCTCCAGAAAGATGTTAGTGGAATGAAACTACAAAAACTGGGTGAAAACAAGGTTGCTACGCTGTTTCTATTCTCCTCAGCTAACTAATGGTACTTCTTCTGTTACTACTACCATGTGGGTTTATCTCTGTCTTCCTTATAAGTCCCCTTTATATATTCAAATATTGCAAAAGGGTCTCCCTGAATACTTCTTCAGGCTGGACAACAACTCTCTCAGTCTGTCTTCATAAGAAAGGTGCTCCAAACTTCTGAACATTTTCCTGTGCCTCCTCTGGATGTATTCTAAAGGGTTCATGTCTTTCTTGTGCTGGGAGCCCCAGAGATGAACACAGAACTGCAGGTGGGGTCTCACCAGAGTAGAGAGACAGAATCACCTCCCTCACCCTGGTGGTCACCCTTCTTTTGATGCAGCCCAGGATAAGGTTGAGTTTCTGGGTTACAAGCTCACACGGTCAGCTTTCATGCACCAACATTCTCAAGTCGTTCTCAGGGCTGCTCTCCATCCATTTGACTCCCAGTCTGCATCAAGATCGCTGATTGTCCTGACTCAGGTGTGGGACTTTGCACTTGGTCTTAGCAGACTTCATGAGGTTCATATGCACTCAGTTTTCCAGACTGTCAGGGTCTGGTCTGGATGGCATCCCTTTCTTCCCATGAATCACATGCACATCTCAGTTTGGTTTTATCTGCAAACTTGCTGAGATTGCACTCAATTCCATCGATGTCATTAATGAAGACACCAAATAGTATTGGTCCCAGAATGGACCCTTGAGGGACACCACTCACTACTGTTTTCCACTTGGATCTTGAGCCATTGTCTGATACATCCTGATATATCCTTGGGTGAAACATATATATATATGAATATATATTTTAATTTTTTTTAAGGCATTTTCAGTTGCTATTCTCACTTTCAGCTGGCATTGTCAGTTAAAAAATTCCCTTTATTTCACATAAGGAAGGTTGAATTAACTTGTAACTGTCTCAAAGGTACAGACAAGAGCTGTTACTACTTCAGGGGGATTTAAAGACACAGAGGAAATGTCACAGAATTGTAAAGTATGACTGTTATTTGTGCAGTCATCCAGCCCACGGTTTAGAAACACCTGTGAACATTTGAATAGTTTAGTCAATGATTTCCTATTATATCCATGGATAAGTGAGTCTGCTTTGCCAGAAGAACTAGTCATTTCAGCATATTTTTTTAGTGTTAAGCTGAAATGCATTATTGCTCTATCACTATTCTCATATTACTTTGTACAAATCTAGATGAAACCATTTTTTTGCCTAACCTTGAGAACCAATATGAAATTATATTCAGGCAAATGCTTTTGCCTTTCTTGTTTGTATCCTTCAATAAAGGTGTCAGTCTGTTAGAGAATATTTCTTTGAGAATTACTGTGCATTATCCGTCTACTCACAGCAAGATCTTAAGAGAATGACATCTAATTTTGCAGTGGCTTATTTAAACTTAGAGATGTGGATTATGTATTAAAGTCAGTAACCCCCACTTCTTATCAAAACACAAACCAACCAACCCAAACATATTACATGCTGTACAAGTAAGCTCAAAAACAATGGTCTTCATAGAGAAGGGTGATATCTTGTGGCCAACAAACTAAAATTGAGCTTAAGCTTGTGAATGGTTTTTTTTTTTGATGTGAGAAACAAAGAAATAAAAAGTTATTTAAACCTTAATAAAACCTTAAAAATAAAAGCCGTTTTCATGCTTTCTTAACAAGATGGAGAAAGGGCAGTGATAACAATAAGGAAATAGCTTCTTTATTTTCGTCTCATTTCCATGTATATCTTCTTGGCAGAAATTGCAAGTCTAGATTTAACATTCACAAAACAAATAACTGAGGCAAGAAGGCATTTTTTTCTTCTGTTTTTATTTTCTTCTGTATCATTATTATTATTATTATTATTATTCTTATTGTCCTACTAGTAAATTCCAGATAAAGCCACTTTTGTGTGTGTGTGTATGTGTATGTGTGTGTGTGTGTCTGGTAATTTTATGAGGATAAAACGAATGTTCTATCTCTTTAAAGTTTGTGTCAAGATTTGACCTCTTTGGTTGATGGTGATCACTGAAGAAAGAGCTAATGAAAAAAGCAGGTAATGACAGAACTAGTTTTACAGAAATTCATTTCCAAACTTTGTTACAGGCCAGAAAATGTGTTAAAACCTGATATTGGTATTTATTCAGTTAACATTCACAAAGAAATTCTCTTGATATCTCTATGTTTATATGAGTATTGAAGCTTAAAGCGGTTCTGTCTTCTTAAACCTTAGAAATCTTTTCTGTGTCAAAATTTATAATAACTGCCCAAATATGCACAGATATATATATATATAAAACCTAGCAATTAACTTGGACATAGCAACACAGTTGTTACCACTTACCCCAACCAAATAAGAGAACCTCTCGTAACGCATAATTTTTGTCTCCAACACTCAGCACTTTCCAAAGACATTTTGTCAAAACAAAATTATTTTCCTATATATGATTGGAAGTATGCTGGGTTACACCCAGAATTTGTCCTGAAGCAATCTGCAATTTCATTCTGCTTTGAAAATCATTTGAACTTCCTCCTATGTTGATGAAACAGATCAAAACCTGCCCCTCACCAAATAAACTATAAACAAACATCTCTCTTAAACAGCTCGATCATGCAAAAACATCACTGAGGTTTTCATCAAAGTGAGGAGGCTTCTTGATTTTACAAGAAGAAAAGACTTTTCTGATGGCTGTCTACAACAGAACTTATGTCATTGCATCTGTGACCCAGGTCAGGATTATTTTTAATAATCATAATTAATTTCTACAGACCAGCTTGTCTACAGCAACAACAGCTGTTCCTTTAACTAACTATCTACATTTTGGCAAGCAAGTGCAAACAGAACTGAGTAATTTTTGCTTTACTTGACATACAGCATGAAAACTAGGAGCAAAGTCAGTCCTAATGAGCAGCTTTTCTGTCGTTTTATTCTGTACACAGATCTTTCACTTGGGTTTATAGTTTCCTCATTTCTCATTGAAGACTTTTCAATCTGTGTCTAGTAACGGGCCAAATAATCCTCCCAAAGTCAAGACAGTTTTCTCATTGTCTTCAATAGGAACACTTTCAAATGATTAAAGAAAAGTGAAGATTCTATGACAAATGTTTTGTTGTTGGTTGTAGGATGTTTTGAGGGTGTTTTTATTGGTTTGTTTTTTTTTTTTTTTAATAAGAGTAGTTGCTTCATGTTTAGTCAAATCTTACAAAATGAGTTCAGTAATGAACAAGCAAATAAAATCTAACAGAAGCTGGGACTGGAATTCTTAAAACAGATTTAGATGCCTGCAGATAACACATCTCTGAGTTGCCACTATGATCTCTTTTAATAGCTCGGAGAGAGTAATAAGAATTTTTAGACACATCATCATAAATGAATATATATGCACTTATATGAAGTGTGCCATACTGTTTCTATCCACTGACTATGGTGGATACAGTCCAGGGGCCTAGCATGACAAGCACAGATATAGTAAATTAGGTAACATGAATCCCATCCTGAACGTTAAGGACATTCTTCATTAAAAAATTATGTCAAATTGAATATCATTGAATATGAAATGGACAAGCAAATGGACTGATTTCCATTCTGCCTTCTGTCCAATTCTGTATAAAAATGGCACTATTGTACTTTGTTACCTCACAGCAGATTTGTTAAATACGGTTGTGTTATGTAGTTGGTTCCAGTATGTCAGTGAAATGAACTGTGGACATCTCAAAATCTGATGTCTAATTCTCATCTAATAATTCTAGGCTTTATTTATAGTTAACAAACAGGAACAGATTCCTTCAAAGAATGTCTCATCTGAACTATTTCAATGATTACAAATGAAATGCAGAGTGACTATCTTTTAGAAGCCCAATTTAAGAAAAATAAGTCCCAAGACAGTTATTTTAATAGCATAAGAAATGCATTATCAGATATTATTGAGCTGCATTATAACTCTCTGTGCTGAAGAATGGAGTCTTTTCCAGCTTGTATAAGTTTTCTGGCTATTGATGGAAATCATAGTGATTGTCCTTTATATTATTATCCAGTCTCACTGAGGCTCGATTTCCATTTGTTACAGACTGTATTTGGAGCATCATTGTAATCACTGTTCTTCAATACAGGCAGTCCAAAGAGTCAAGTTCTTTCTTGGGCTTTGTGTAGTGTGACTATACACATAATTCAGTCGACAAAATAATGCCTACTAAGATAAACAGATATACAGATAGACCAATTGATTGACAGACTGACCTAGAAGGGACTTAGTTGAAGCAACATATAATTTAAATTTTAAATTAAAATAAGAATAATAATAATAATAAAAAAATTGACACTATAACCTGTATGTCTATATCATCTTTTCCTATCCTTTCACTCAGTTTGCCTGTGATTCCTTTGTCTGAGTATCTCAGATCTTTATTTCAGCTATGAATATCTTTCCGTAGTTCCTCTCTGTTTTTTCTTCTGTGGCTTTCTTTAATACTTGTAGATTACTACAGTTGGATTATTTATCTTTATTTATCTATATTTTTCATGATACATCTCTGAATTGGTTATATGAACAGTCAAAACCCAAGAAAATGACAACTGTCTAACAAAAAGCTTTACTTTATATTGTGACTGCTGAAAAGCTGTCGGCAGTGAGGCCTTCTAACTTTCCCAGCATTTTCATGAGACTTTTCTCTTTCTCTCTTTTCCCAGGTAAAACTATTATAAACAATCCTAGGAGCTTCTGTAAATTAATTAAGCTTCGTGCAGCTGCGCTTTGTTATCATTTTTGCTTAGATAAATATTTTGAAATAGATGTTGTTAGAATTAACCAATGAACTTGGTAGGTGGCTAACCAAGGGTCCAATAGACTCTTGACACTTCTATAAACTTCAAGTATATAAAGGTATAAAATAACTCTTTATATTAATAAATAAATCCTCTTTTCACCGACTCTTGGATCGTGCTTATGTTGTGATTGGGTACAAAAGCAACATTATACATCTACAATTTATGGAAAAATAAGCAGGGATGCCTAAGATACCTGGTCTACTGACCAAGCATCCTGGGTGTGTTGAGAGCTTGGAGACACTGTACTGCAGGACTCCTTGGTAGTTTCAGTATCTTCAAGTACAAAGTACACATTGTTTGCACATCCAAATTTTTTTTTCCATTTTTTGTTCTTGTCCAATTTTGTCAGTTTTCCAGTTCTTTATTTATGACTTCATTGTCTCTACCTGTTGTTTTTAAGCTGTTGCCCATAGGCAAGATTTCATTTTTATATCTAAGGATATTTTTCTCAGGTTTCCTCATCTTACTCCATAATACATAGGGAGTTTCAAATAAAAGAATAGCTAGTTTTCTTTCTATTTTGTTAGCAAGGTTCAGTTGTGAATTATTTATATTAATGGTTGTTCATACCACCTACAGGCTAACTGGCTTATAGCAACCCTGACATATTTCCTCATGTATAAAATTCATTTATGAAGCAGACAAAACTCTAGCTCTTTTTCTCTTTCTTGTCATGGCAGTAAATTCTATACCCTAAAAGTATTGCTTCGGATTTGCTTTGCTTACTAAGATGTGTTATGAAGTGGCCAATACCAACCTTTCTCCCTGGAAATAAGTTTATCTTGTTGATTCCTATAGGTCACAGTTTAAAATTTTTATTTTAAAGTGATTGGAGATTTATGTATGTTCCATTAAAAATAATAAATTCTTATCTTCTCCATAGTAAATTTTTAACATTTCTCACAGTGAAAGAGATGCTTCTCTTTTGCTTCTTAAAATCTTATTAAAGCTCTCACATGCATATGTTGTTGGCATTGATCACACTACCACAATGTCTAATGCTGACTGATCAGATGATATTTTTGCAGCAATCATAGAAGCATGTGTATGATTGCTAACTATCTTTGTCCTCAGTTTATTTACGAGGAACGTGCACAATTTCCAATGCTGAAGTCATGTCCTACTCTTAGGCTTTTGATATGTAAATAATTTTTTCTTCTTACTAAAATAATTTCCATACTTTTATATTTATATTACTACAAAGGACTATCAGCTCAGCTCCCTTTGGAGACAAAATCTGGTCTGGATTTGTTTTCCTTCATGATTATTAATGTGATGCACAATTTAAATCCCTTGAATGTAGCCTTGTTTCCCAGTTAATATAGAATCACCCTTGCTAGTAACGGACCACAGATTTTTTACTAAGCTACCACACAGACCTCATGTCATGTATTGCCTGGCTTTATCCAGATTTGTCTTGTGTGCATTAGACCTTTAACTTAGCTTGGTTAGTTGCAGTGAGAATTTCTTTATGATTAGGTGATTATTACCTAGGTTTTTTTTTACTTTTGCTAAGTCTTATATACATGTGACATGCATTGCTAAAAATGGTAAATATAAAACTATAAAGTTTTCATACAGTGTGAGAACAAATTACTTCTGAATTGTCAGTGACATGCAATGTAAAGGAAGACTAAGCTGGGATAGCATCAGAGTCCTTGAAAATGTTGCATCAATATGTTGGTTCAGGATAATCCTAGAAGTTCTAGGGTTATCAGCAACTCAACAGCAGCTAATGGTAGTAATGTAAAATAAAAAGCTGTTTGGGGGGGAAAAAATAAGGACTAAAGACAAATGTCTTACATGTACAATGCCCATATGTACTATGGGCAGTTTCAAATCAGAGAAGAAAGATCAAGGTGTAAAGCATGATAGAAAATATAATAATGGTCTCAATAAAACCTTGGAGAAAGAAGGAACTATTAACATCAACATGAGACACCCCATCATTATCATCATATTCCCCCAAGTGATGACTTAAAAATGCTGACAATTTTCTTAATGTTTCTCACCCTCATCAGGACCCAGAGGACCCTGAAAACAATAAGAATGATAAGTTTCTCTTGTATGAAGGCTTTTATGTGTTGCATTGTTAATGAGATTTGTTTTGCATTTAAGATTGACAGAGCAATATTATCTTTGTAACTAATAATAATACCTCTACTCTATTTTTGTTGCGATATAAAAGCTCTTAATAAAGAGCTTATGAAGACTAACAATAAATTTTTGGTTTCCCATCTACTGATGTTGTCCTCTTTCCCCAGAAAAGTATTTTGAGAGTAACATGAACTAGAAAGATCTGGTCAATTTTCTACTGCAAAGTTAACTACTTAAAGTTTTAGGGAGATATGTGTACTATACTCAAATCTTTGCCAAAACTGAGATTGGAAGTATCAGATTGAATGTCATATTTTTAGACACTGTCTTTGCACAAACTTACACTCACTACTGTTAGATGGTTGGCATCCCATCCACTTCTCAATGTCACCTCAGAAAAATAAGGGAGAGGAGAAGAGAGAACACTAGTACTAATGTCTGAACCTCATGTTCCCAACCTGTTTTGAAGGTAGCAATTTTAACATTGAGATATTATTATTTGTCATATCCTACATATGAGACTATATAATGTCAAAACAATATTAGCAAAAACTGGAAGTAGGAGTTGAGGCCTACTGGATATGAAGCTGAAAGCGCTAGCATAGATTGCTGTCCAGAAGTGTCCCATAGACAAACTAAATCTGACTGATTCCTTCCCTGGTCTCTTGACTTGCACAGATGGGAGGACTAAATTACCTCACCTGGTTCTGGAGACGACAATTTCACTTTTTCCCTGTGTTTTGGGTGCAGGTGCCCAGGTGGTGACAGCAGGGGTTTCAGGGGTGGGCTCTGTCCTGTCAGTTCCTGCCAGCTCCAACCAACGCAACGCAGGACACGTTGAGCTGCTCAGCCAAGATGAAGGCTTCTTGGGGAAAGCTTATTTAAGAAAGGGCAGAAAATTCAAGGTGGAGACAGGTGGAGACAACAAAAGAGAGTGAGAAACTGCAGAGAGAACTCCACGGTGAGAGAAGAAAGTGTTCCAGCCACCGGAGTAGAGATTCCCCTGCACTCCATGGAGGACCCTGCAGGTGGATATTTTCAGAAGTTCAGCTTATGTGGAGATGGGGGCAGAAAGAAGATCTGATGATAAAGGAGCACGGGAGAGGAAGCCTCTTACAGCCCTGGTCCCTCTTGGGCCACTTAATGGGGAGATTGGAAGTATACAGAGAGAAGGAGTGAAGTTGAGCTTGGGAAAACAGACATGAAAAGTGTCATTTTAATGTTTGTATTTTTGTTTCTCACTATCCAAATCTATTTTACATGGCAATAAATTGAATTTATTTTCTCCAAATGGAGTTTTGTCCCAGACAGTAGCTGATAAGCAATCTCCTTGTCCTTTTCTCATCCTACTTCCACACTCCTCCTGCCCCCAATGCTGTTCTGCTGAGACTGTTCTGAGCCTGGCCCTCCTCTAAAGTTAATCCACCACACCCTGATCTCAAGGGAAACAGCATAAGGCGTAAAAACATATACAAAAATATAAAAGGGTGAAAACCAGGTCAGACATCTTTTAGTGCTCTCCGGGGAGTTACTAAGGCTCTGAAACTGTATGCAGCACCTCTAGTTCAGTAGGCAACTACAGTAAAGGTGGCCGAGTGGCTAACATGATATTTCCTTTAACTTCATGATGAAACCGTTGAGTATCCACTTACAAATGGATCAGACAGAGGCAGTCCTCGGGAAGGAAAAATAGTGACAGTGAAATCCAGACTCCTGGATGTGTAATAAGAGGCATTAACCACTCTATGATATGTTTCCACAAATTAAGCATAGACAGATATTCTCATCATTGTTCTTGTAGTAGATGCTGGAATGTTCATAACTGTAAAACACTGAGTTATTCTGTAGAAGGTTTTGTCACGCTATAAGACAGACTTCACCTGACCAGTTTTCCTGTCTTAGCAGATCTCAATATCCCTTCTGAAGGCAACCAAGGGATTTTGGCTAGTGTCCCTTCTCTTTTACATCTGCAAAGGATTACTTAATCTACAGGGTCTGGCAGGAATAAAGTTAACTTTCTTACACAGCAGCCCATACGGTGCTGTGCGTCGCATTTGTGGCTAAATCACAACAGTGTTTTGATTATTGCCAAACAATCCTTGCACAGCATCAAGATTTCCATCTTCTTTCTCTGTGAAGAAGCTGGTGAGCTGAAGAGGCCAGGAATTGATAGAGGAACAGCTGACCCAAAAAAGCCAAAGGGATATTCCATATTACGTGACCTTTGTATTCAACAATAAAAGCTCAGAGGAAAGAGGAAGGAGAGGAAATGTTCATGGTTATGCCATTTGTCTTCTCAAGTAACCATTGCACATGCTGAGGCTCTGCTTCCCAGGTAGTGGTTGGGCATCTGCCAGCTGATGGGAAGAAGTGAATAAATTTCTCTTTTTGTTTTGCTTTCCCTGTTACATTGTCATTATTTTGATCCTCAAATCTTCTTGCCATTCTTCTATTTTCTCCCTACCCAGTGAGAGAGCACAATAAGAAAAATGCGTGGTGGGTGTTTGGCTGCTGGTTGGGGTCAACACAGGTATGCAGCAGATAGACCCATGACTAGTAGGCCAAACACACCAAACCCAGGGTATTTTCTACAGCAAGAACATATAAAGTAAATCTTTCCTTACTGCTTGTTAGTATCTGAGATAAGGTCTCTAATTAGCTGAACAATTCATCTACAACTCAACTCAACATTTGAATTACTCTGGGCTCCTTTAGGAAACGTCAGATGAATTATCCAGCATGTCAGGATGTGGCTATAGATCTTGTTTTCAGAAACCATCAAATACCTTCCCAGATAAAGTGTACTGTTGTAATCCATTGTCTAACATTACTTTATTATAGCTTATGCATTAAACTTCAGGAATGTGAGGCCATCAGCTTTAGCCAGAAGCTAAGGTCACTAGCACTCAAATGATTCTTAAATTTAAATGGAAGGATAGACAGACTAAAGTTTCACCTTCTCAGAACAAGTAAGAATGTAAGAGGTCTGATAAATCCTCAAGGGTATAACCTTTAAACTGTTATCTTTATTTCTTAATTAACTATTCTTTTCTTTAGACTTGTGAGTATTTATCATCACAATCTATGTGATCTGCAGATACCTGCTGGGAGTCCTTCCAGGACACCTACCTTTCCCCCTTGTCCCACAGAGGATTTAGTAGTGTATTACAAGGTACAGAAAATGTCGGTGTAACTTATTTGCCTGACTTGTGCAGATTGAACCCTAATCTAAATATGTGGTTACTTACATATAATAAATAAAGTTATCCTGGAACATCATTAACGAAAAGGAAAAACCAACTTTTTTTAGGGAATTATGACTTTTATATGTTTATATTTTTAATCTCCAAATATGTCTATAAGCATCCCAGAATTAAGCTGACTCATATTTCAAAGACTATGAAGGGTGAAAGGAGTGGGGAAAAAAAAAAGGAAAAATTGATTTTTAGACATTAAAAGTCAAGTGTGTGTAATGTCTAGCCAACTGAGACAATGCTGACATTTTATGTATTCATATACACGTATACAACCCCATGCAAGGCTCCAGGCTTGGGGAAGAGTAGCTTGGGAGCTGCTCAGCAGAAAGGGGCTTGGGAGTGCTGGTTGGCAACTGGCTGTACATGAGCCAGCAGTGTGCCCACTTGGCCAGGAGGATCAATGACATCCTGGCTTGTGTCAAGAAGAGTGTGACCAGCAGAACTAAGAAAGTGATTGTCTCTCAGTGCTCAGCACTGGTGAGACCACATCTCTAGCACTGTGTTCAGTTTTGGACTCTTCACTTCAAAAAGAACAGTGAGGTGCTGGAATGAGTCCAGAGAAGGGCAATGAAGCTGGTGAAAGAGCTGGAACACAAGTCTTATGAGGAGTGGCTGAGGGAACTGAGGCTGTTTAGTTTGGAGAAGAGGCTCAGACAAAGTTCAGATTAGACGGTAGGAAAAAAAAAAATCACTAAAAGAGTGGTTAGGCATTGGACTAAGTTGTCCAGAGAGATGATGGAGTCACTGTCTGTGGAAATGTTCAAGAAGCATCTGGATTTGGCACTTGGAGGATATGGTTTAGGAGTGGTCATGGTGGTGCTAGGATGGATGGCTGTTGAATGAGATGATCTTGAAGGCGTCTTCCAAGCTGGATGATTCTGTGATTCTATGAAACCTAAAGAGAAGAAAAGTGAATATAGGAAAAAAAAAACCAAAACAAAAAACCCTAACAAAAAAAACAAACGGTAAAAAAACCCCACAAACCCCTCCCCCAGCCCCCCCAATAACAACAACAAAAAAACCAACTAGTTTTTAAATCATTCTGTGGGAAGATACATGGGCATGTATTTCTTTTGTATAGTAACAGCAGCGACCTGCAAACTAGACCAGGGTCTAACAATTGTTACATCAGTGGAGAACAGTTGGAGGGAAATAATATTGGGATGTTTCAGAACGAGCAGAAAAGAGCTGATGAAGGAATTCAAGCAGCTTCATCATCATCTCTCTGTGAATTTGACCTTGGAAACCATTCCATTGGCCCCATAAGACATCACCTTCTTTTTTATCTTCTGTGACAGTTTGGAAATCAAAAATGAACCTTTACCTTGCATCCTTTTACTAAATGCTCTTTTATCCAGCTTATGTCAAAACGCTTTATTGTATTCTGGTTTTTTTTTAGCTCCTTGTCATAGATTCTTCTCTTTCCAGTCAGTGGTTATTAAATGGAAGCTTTTCAAAGATTGATTCTCAGCATGCAGCCAAAGATCTGAAGGAGAAAACATTTTAAGTAGCTCAATTTCTTAAAAATATAAGATACACATAAAATATTTTGAACCAATTGAGAACTGGCTGAACGGCAGATCCCAGAGGGTTGTAGTCAGTGGCACAGTGTCTAGTTAAATGCCTGTCACTACTGGTGTACCCCAAAGTTCAATACCGGGTCCAGTATTGTTTAAGTTATCCATCAATGACTTGGATGAAGCAACAGATGCGACACAAACCTGGGAGGAGTGGCCAATACCTCAGAGGGCTGTGCAGCCTTTCAGAAGGATCTTGACAGAATGGAGAGATGGGCAAGGAGGAATGGTCTGAAATTCAACAAAGGCAAATGGAGGGTCTTGCACCTGGGGAAAAATAACCCTGCATGCCAATACAAGCTGGAGGTTGATCTGCTGGAAAGCAGCTCTGCAGAGAAGGACCTGGGGGTCCTGGTGAGCAAGCTGTCCATGAGCACATCTGTGCTTCTGTGTAACATATTCCAATCAGGCAATTAAGTGTCTATTGATGCTAGGACAGATCTATGAAAGGAATAAGTGGTGAATACACATCTTAAACAATGAAATAATTTCCATGCATCCTAGCTCACTTTAGATGCTCACATTGCAGATATCTAAATGTTAACAAATTGTCTAGATGCTTTTTACAGTCAGTAGGGGAAGAAGTAATCTAGGGCATAATTAATCTGTCCTCAGCAGTTGTACAGTGTCCATTTTGCAACAGTTGTCCATTCATATATTGAAGAGCCAACCTAAATAATTGGGCTGTACCTCTGTGCACAACACTGCCTTCGCAACTGCACATCTTTCTGCCATCTAAGAATAATGTTTGCTTATGCTTTTCTGCAAATAGAATTAACTGACTCAACCTTGTTTAATACCGTGGATAATGCCTGCCTTCTTTTGTTCCTCTGTAAATCAACAGCACTTTATTGAAATGCAAAAGCTTTCAGGGTTTTTAAACAAACCAACAAACATAAAACCAACAACCCAACAACAACAAGAAAGGAAAACCAACCAAAACCCCACTTTTAAATGCTGTAGTTCAATGACATGTCTCGTATTAGCTACCAGAAAAAACATCACAGCTTAGCAACAATACTTTCCTAAACATTATAAATGTTTTGAAAGAGTTACATGAGTTATTTTCAAAGTCCATGAGACATGTCAGCTCTTCTCTTTTATACAAAATCTTTTCATGTCACTTTGTGCTTACTGGTCTTTGGTAAACTTCTGTAGTTGACTGGCAGTTCACAGTCCTTTACAAGCAAAAAACAATATAACTTCTAAAAAGCACCCAATGGCCTTCACAGTAGCTCTCATGTCATCAGATTCAAGATAAACAATGGTGTATGTTCTTTAAAGCAAGCAAAATGTCTCAATGTATAACACATCTGTGGTTCGGTCCTGCAAAGTTGCTTTTATGTGGCTAAGAGCACTGAAAACAAGTGAAGGAATATCTTCATGGTAAGAGCCCTAAGCTGAAAGCAGAGTCAGCCTGCCCTCATCATATCCATGAACCACTAAATTTTAACAAAGTCAATGGCTTTGTCAGTGCCTTTAGTTTATTGGAAACAGAATAAAACATGTTAAGGAAGAGGTTAATAAAAGAAAGGTGCTTTTTTCCCCCCTCGCATAATTCTTTTGTTATTTCTTTTACTTTTCCTTCCCTCTACTGTTTGCTGTCCTGTCTTTACAGACTATGGATCCATAGTCACATTGTTTTGGCTTTTGAAGTTACTGATTACCAGCTGCCATGAAGGAATTGCTTATGTATATGCTGTAAGCCTGAAACAAATGCAATGTAATTCGACTAGCTGTAGCATGTAATTGAGAGAGTATAAATGACTTGAACATATATTATATTTTTCAAGGACTAAAAATGCTCACACACAAAGAACTGTCATGGCTTATGCGATGTGTGCTACTTGTTTAGCTGTAGGAGTTTGACAGTGTGCATGAACTTCAGAACTGCCTTATTCTGATTTTTTTTTCCCAGTTGATTTCATTAATATCTACTTCCCCACAAAAATTACACTTGTACTTTTAGTAGACTATGATAATCTATACTTGATTTAGTGATTCTCCTTCAAAGTTTTAGGCTATTTCTGTATTTCCTTGCTGGAACTGGATCTGTATGTTGCTTCTCAACTTTTTACTTCCTTTGGTGTTCTTTGAAATTGCTGATGTGATTGTATTGTACACCAAAGCAGAATATACATGTTGTTTTATACCTCCTTCTTTCATCTATCCTTGCCAACCACAAAATTACTCTCCTTTCTTTCCACACTTAGGCTATAATTTCAAGTAATTCAGTAACATTCTTTTCATTGTGGAACTGAAAATTCATCAGAAATCTAATTATTTTCAGGGTGGAAAAAAAAGCTTTTGAATTTTGTAACATTATGGCACATAGTGCATACCTTATATGTCACAGAGTCTGTGCTATATGTAAATTTTATTTCCTTTTTACTAGTGCAAATGTGCTGTTTTTCCTTTCCCTAAATGTGTTAAGCCCTTATGTTGAACAGATGAGTAAAGATGTAATTAGATGAGATCTTCCATTCAAACTTGAATCATTTGTGAAATTAATACTTCATTCACAAGTCACCACTTTCCCAGTGGAGCCTGAGTGCTTCTACAGTTCTCCAGTGTAAAGCAGGTTACATCAGATAATTTATTTCAATTTGCACTAAAATGGCTCACAGAGCTGATTTGTTCAAATACCGCAACTCATTGAGAGAATGGAGACTTCCACTCAGTTTCTGTGGGACTCTGTAATCGAACAGAATCAGAAGAGCATCTCTTGACACACCTAACTTGTCAACATGAAATGGTGAGGTTGACACTGCTAGAGATGTCATTGCATGAAATTTTGTGAGAGACATACAACAGGAAAACAGTTAGTTTGTGTTAAAGTCACAAGGTAAACTAAAACAGGCTTCCCTTGTATCACCATTCAAGAGTGTTCACACTTGAGGAGGAATTGTCAACTCCATCGATAATACTCCTTAACAGGACATCTTTCTAGAGATTACCACAAAGTATTTCAAAAAGTAACATAAAGTGGGACCTGAATGACAAGAAGGCTGAGGCCTGATTGAAAGACACTGAAAAGGATTTTTTGAACTTCTTTCAAATTGGGAGCTGAAGAAAACAGAAGACTTGTCTATTATCTTGAGGTAGGAAAAGGTAGCAGGAAAATTGTTGTTCCATTGAAACATATTGTGTTAGGACAAGTAATAGATTGTTTTCTCCTTAGTTGTCTGGCTCCTGTAGCTAAGAAAAAAGCCCCAGGATTTTCCACTGCTGAGGTACCAAATTTAATCCATATTGGACCAAAAATCTTTTCCAGCATTTTCACTCACCATCTGAGTTCAAGCTGTTCAAGTGTCAGTTTTTTTCTAGATTGTAAGATGCTGTGTGCTTTGAGAAACTGATATTTTGTTGTGTACCTGGAAAGGCATAATACTGTCACTGTAATATAAATAAAGCTGATGACACAGAATAGGACAAAACTGCTCAGTATTATCAATCACTGTCAAACAAGCAAACAAAAAGTTTGTCTGACAAACATAGCTATTTAATGTGGGGTTTTTTCCTACTTCAGAAACATGAACAGCTTATGTGTTTTAGGAAAGCTTTCCAAAAGCCTGTCACTGATTTTTAGCTCCAGATTGCCACTGAAAATAAAAAGGTGGGAGTGTGACTTCCCCTGTGTCACTGAAAATTTCCTCTAGCGTGCTTCATGTACTTCTTTGTGCTTTATTCTTACTCCAATAAAAAATGTATAACTCACCCTCAGATACTCCCTTTTGTTTGTGTCAAATAAAGGTGGGAGAACAATGTAAAGCATTCACAAGAATATTAATTCCTCTTCTTAAGTGGGTTCACTTCAACTGTTTGCATGTCTACTTTGTGCTTAGTTCCTTTCAATATTGAAATGATAAAGCTTTACTAGTGATAAAATTCATGAAAGATACCTTCAACCTGAATGCTCAGTTGTCATAAGAAAAATCTGAATTTCATAACTAATCAGTGGTGTGGATTTCAAATATCTCAGTTAATACTGCATTTCAAAAATGTACCTCAGCTTGTCATCTAATGTTCTAACAAAATTAAATTTAGTTCTCTAGTGAGGGGTAAGACAAACACAATTCATTGGCTGTAAATAAAAATTAAATGGAGGTCAAGAAAAGAAAGATTGGCAAAGTTAGAATGTAGATGTTAGAAGATGTTTGCATATTTAAAGGCACAGATCATGCTTACAGTATATATTTTCAGATTAAATTATTTCTTCTGTTGTTTTCACAGTAGGTTTAGGCATCAAATCAGTTTACAAATTTAAAAACTTTTTCTGAACATCGACCTTCATCTTTATGTACTCAAGATGGAATTAATCTCAGAATAATTTATAGTCAATAGTGGGCTGGACTTCACCAAAGGGAAATTTACCTTGTCTCTTTAAGGCTTCAGGTTTAAATGTGATGAATCCTCTTCTTTCTGCATTGACTATAGGTCAAGACTGGCCTAGACTAGACAGGTAAAAGTAATATTTTACAAACCCTCTCATATATTTTGGTAGAATCATAAGATGATGTAGTTTGAGAAAACAAAAAATCTCATAGTTCTACTTGTTACAGAATGAAAATGCAAATGTATGTTTTTCACAGTGGAAATTCTCGATGTGTTCTTGAGCTAAACCCAAACAATAGTTAAAGCAAAGGAAACTGTAAAGCATGCTTTCCTATCTATTCATATGTGAAGGATAACAGGAATTTTGATATCTGTGTATATCCTCATGCTGTGTCAGTTTTTTCAGCAAGATCAATATTCAAGATCTTAACTTACCTGTATTTGCCTGCTGATTTTCATTTAAGTCCTTATAAACCCTTATAATTGTGTGTTTGGATTTTGGTGGTTTTTTTCGTTTTGTTTTCTCTTGATTCGTTTGTTTTGGTTTGTTTTGTTTTGGCTTGGTTTTTTTGGTTTGGTTTGGTTTTTTTGGTTGAAATTGCAAAGTACTGAAAAGATTCTGAATTAGTACAACCTGGACGATAATACAAGATTGCCTTAGGAAACTAAATATCAAGATGACCCTTGATGATATTTCTGTGTATCTTGCATTGTTTCTTATGAAGAAACATAGAAGAATATCAGATTAAAATTTAATCCTTCTGTATAATCACCAGCTGGGTCCTCCAAACATTGGGAAAAGTCCCAAACAAAATGTCATAGGATAGAAGGCTTAGAGCGAAAACCTGGCTGCATTGATGTTAATGGCAAAGTTTTTATTCATTTCCAAGGAACTGATTGCAATTATAAGCCTAAATCATGAACAATATATTATTAAAATTTTTAATGGGTAAAATGACTAAAGGATATAGACATATTTTCTTTATACATTACCTTTAGCTATTATATGTCCTTCTATGACCTCAAATTTGAGCTCCTGAGCAGTTCTAATTATTCGGAGCAGACTTACTGTAGAAATGGCTTACACATCTGTCATATTCACCTAAAAGGCAGATTTAAAGCCTATACTGTATTTATTATGCTAATTCACTTTGAAATCTATGATGAAGGTACCTCATGCCTTTCAAACTGAGTTTGTATAGTAAATTTAACATACGTCCTGGTGGCCCACAAACATTATCCCTGAAGCAGCTTTAACAGAGCCTTAAGGACATGTGTAGTACACACACTGGGAAATACACATGCAGTGAGAAAAAGAGCGAAAAAAGCAAGTACTTCTATTTTGCAGTCTATGCTTCAGTAGTTCACAGTTTGTGAACTACTAAGGGGTTTCTTTACTTAATGTCTTCAGTTGCTGTAATCATGCTCTCAAAAGCAAAAGCACTTAGTAATTGTACTGTTAATGTAGTTTCTCCATAAAATGGATGGTTTTTATCAGAATTAGCCTTTTCCAGACTTAAGTGTTAAAAGGTGTTTTTATTGTTGCCAAATAGGCTATTTTCTTCTGAAAAGAATACTCTCTACCACCCACCATCAGTGACACAGAAAAGCCAAAGAAGTGTTTAATTTCATATTCTTGTCTTTTTAATCACCATGGATAGTGGTGGAATGTTCTAGGACCAGAATGTCCTAAAAATTTAGAGGTTTTTAGTACCTGTTAGAGTAAATTTTTATAGTCTGCTTGAGAAATGAATATGATTCCCTAGTGTATGCAAGGTGCTATAACAGTTATTTTTCTGGCTAAAAAAATACAATAAAATGAAATTCAGATTTCCTATACATTCATTTTCTAAGACTGAAAATAATAGGAATTCAACAATAATCCCTCATCACCAATCATTACAAACTTTATAATTTTAAAATTAAATTTAAGATAATTATAAATGGTTTTAAATATGCAAATGAACAATTAGGAAAGACAAATATCACTAATTCTGCTCCAAAGTGGCAGTTCTGGCTATAGCGTAGTAGTTTGTTGTCCCAGGTTATAGTAAAGTGATTTTAAAAATCTACATTTCTTTCACTTTCCTTTTTCTTTCCTAAATGAGTCATTAAAGGATGAGTTTGAAGTTGTTGTGTTGCCTTAAGTGCATTTCAATATAAACATAATAGATATTTTGTATACATGAGAATTCAAAAAAACTGCTCTGCTGCTCTGATTTGTGATCTGTATTGAGTCATTTCCTAGCTTTACTCCAGATGTCTTCTTTAGACTTCTAGGAGATGCACTGTGGTAATGAACACTAATACAATTTTTATAGTCCCCGGGCTCTGCTGTTTGCACAGTGTCTCTTAAGTAGCAAGATCATCAGATATTATGAGACAATTAATGAGTAATTAAAGAAAAAAAAAATGCATCCTTTAGAAATTGTTTATTTATGGCTTTTAAAAAACATTTATGCCCATTTCACATAACAATAAAAATATCTACCCTTTAAACACGTGATGAAAATATTTAAATAAAAAAGAAACAATATTAAATGGAATATATAGATATCAGAAGAGTTCAACAGAAACTACAAACAGAAAACTCTTCAGAAAACTAAAAAACAAATGTGAAAATAGTTCTCCTGCTATCCTTACGTAGGTTTTACATCTGGGTTAATGAAGTGTAAGATATTTGAGCATACCTGTATTTTCAGGTCTGTTTTTCTCTCATTGTCTAACTTCTAAGTTGAAACTGAGGTAAAAATTATGCCCCTCATCTTGAGTTCCTGATGGTTTTCTTAGCTGTCATACATGACAGTATGGATTAGGTGTGTTTTTTTAATTACCAAGGAAATGATCACACTTAAAATACAGGTGAAGGCACCAAGTCCGAGTTGGGGCTTATGATTTAAATTAATCTACTATTTTACATTAGGAGAAGTGAGAAGAGCAGAAAATAAGCTGTGTTTCATCTCTCACAATAAACCAATATTCTGGAAAATGTTATTTCAGTCACCAAGTTAATCACAGTGACAAGTTCTATGACAATTATACATTGGACTATGGTTAAAAATCCTGACATGCTTGCATTATGAAAAAATATATTGTGAAGGAAGAAATATTTCATTTGGGACACTACAATTACATAGGGAAAAGATTACACATTTTATATATTACTTTTGCTAGTTTTTACTTCCATATAGCTATATATATGTGTATAAATCTGTATGTATATATACACATGCATGTGAGTGTGTTGGCAAGTGCAGATAAGAAAATTGATTGAATTCCTCATTTAAAGATGAGCTTAATAATTTCATTGTCAAAAGTGCTTTTCCTTAAATTAAAATCAGTCCTGCAAAAATTGCCATAAATATTATTTATATAAAATTGGACCTGAACATATATGTATGCAGCGAAAGGAGTCACAAGGACTCTTAAAGATGTACAAAACACATTGCCTTACTGTATGTTGCAACTCCTGTGAAAAATTTACATCCTCATAAATGGAAATATATATTTAGTAAAACAAAAATAAAAGGTTTACTCATCAGAAATACAAAGAGATAAGGGATGCTGCCTTGAAAAACCACAGTACAACTGTAGGCAAGGATGATGGTCTTCATGGGCTGTCTGAAGGCAGGGAAGCCATTTAAGGCCAGGTCTTCTGTACAGATGTACCGCTGATCATACTCCTCGCCACCTCTCCTCTCTGAAGAAAAAAGCCATCTGCCCGACTTCCACAATGTTTTCCTTTTGCTAGCTACAAGATTTCTGATTTAAAAGCAGGAAGAAATGGCCTAATTTTCCAAGTGTATTAGTATTCATGACTTGAAAGACCTTCACTGGCATTTCCTAATATAGGTCTGTCCCAGTTCTGCATCCAGCTTTCAAGCCTACTCTGAGGAACAGTCCTCAACAGGACTTTGAGGAACATGAGTTCTGCCCTATGTTAGGACATAATATAGAGCCCCTTTAGGTCTCAGTTATCCCAGTAAAGTGTGTTCCATACACATCAGAGTGTAGTGATATGCAGAGATTCACCTCTGAGGCCATCTGAGAGAAAATCACACTGCCTAAGTTTTTGGACTTGTTTTGACTGGTTATATAAATGTCCTTCACAAAAAAGTGTGTGTATATCCTGAGTATTGTGTCACACTGCAAATAATGAGATGTTTTAACCTTGGCCTCTAAATATGAATTTTCAAGAAACCCATTTCAGGCAGATGTCTGTTGGAAAAGTGGGCCTGTCTCTAAATTAGTTCTCTAAGAACAGAGTATTTTTCAAGTAAATGCAAACGCTTTAGATGATGGCACAATTTCAGTAAGTATCTGAAATGCATTGACAGAGCAAAATTACCTCGAAGTTCAGTATCATCTTGCAGAGAACACAAAATAAAACAGTGCTTCTGCTGATACTATATTCAGAATTTTTTTAGGAGGAACTGAACTACTTAATATCAAAACCCCATGTCTGCTTAGACTATATGTCTTAAGAAAAGAAAAATAAAAATGAATGTGAACCCAAATTCACACTTTAAATTTTGTTGGAAGGAAAGAGATTTCTTTAGAATCTTTTGTAGTACATAACATGTACTACATGTACATGTAGTCACATATGTAGCTATTAAAATATATCATTATTGTAATACATAGTTACAAGTATAATTATACATACAGCTATACATATAATTATTATAATATGGAATTAATTGTATATAATTAATCAAAATACTAACACTCAAAATTGGAAATTTTTAAATTTAGAAATAAACTTAGAGAAAAGAAGAATTTTTACTGGAAGACTGTGATTAAAAAGCACTTTTTAATATGTTGACATAGTTATTGAAACCTAAGAAATTAAACAATATATCAGAAAGTAATGGATTTATTATATTAATTTATTATTTCTGCAAAAGAAAAAATAAATATTATGGGTTTTTCTCCTACAAAGGGTTCTTTATATTCATTATAAAAGCTGTAGAAACATATCTGGACCTACCTAAATAAAACCTAAAAATGTTGTATTGCTGTAAGGAATTAACTTCTTGAAATTTTCTTTCTTGTCAAAAGTCATTTTAGACTATCAACTCAAAATCCTGCAATGGTGTAATTAAAAATAAAAATTCCATAAATACTGTGGTTTCATAAACACTATGCCTCACATATGTCTGAACCATATATTTTTGACACATTTTATATAAAATTTATGACAGCAGTAGTTTTCTTACTGCAAACAAAACATATGAAAATATAACCAAAGTGGGTATCTCTAGGTCTCAGGTTAATATGTTACATTTTTATCTACCTGTTTTGCCTATAAACCATGGATTTTCAAGCACTTTTTTTTTTTTTGGTCAGGAGTTCACATTTATTATTACAAACAGAGGGACAGATATGATTTATATAGCGCAATTTTGCAGTGATTTCCTGGGTGCAAAAATGAACGAAAATGGGGAGCTTTTTTCAACCATGTATTACATTAGAATATAAATCCCACTCTGCTAAATTTGTTGGCAGTTCCATTTTTATCCTAAACTAAAACCTAGATAATATATAATCTCTCTCTGGCATACCTTCTCAGCTTCCAACAATTATCTGTTAAGGTCTGCCCACCTTGAGAGTACAGTTTGTATCCAAATTGTTTTTAAAAGACATTTATCGTCCTGTACCTCTTTAATTTGACTAATCCCTTTTAAAAGTAATTTCTACTTTCAGTCCCCAGAACCTTTGCTGGTGACAAATACATAAGCACTGAGGGATACAGTATTTATTTTCTGTTTTCCTGACATAGTAGGAGTTTCCTCTAGAATCTCCCACTTTCAAAGTACTTCCTAATCCTCCTTTTATCTATGTACATCTTATTAGTTTCTCATGCTTTATCTTCACATTCCTTTTTACCATATCATTTCTCTCTGCTGCAGGGAAGCATCATTATCACATCCCAAAATGTCTGCATTAGATACTTGAACAGCTCTGGCCCAACTTTATTAGTTATCTTTGGCAACTTATGATTTCCAGTGGCAAATAAGTAGCATTAAAATTGTGTGAGCATTGATCTCCTCTTCCTAACTATTACACTGATTTTACAGATAGGCAATTTATTCTGCCTTCTAACAATCTGATCAGTAAGTGTTGTGATGTAGAGTTGTAACTTTTCAATCAGAAATACATTTTTCCTCATGCAAATTTTCTATAAAGAGCAAAGTCTGTTACTTTACTATCCCTACCATTTAGAATATTCTGAACAATGCAAATAGCAGCACAGATACCTGACACTGGCTGTCACCCTTCATTGATGAAATAACAGCTTATTCTTATAATTTATTTTCTCTCCCTCAACCATTGCTTAGTGCATGAGAGGATTTTTCCTTTTATTTTGAGACAGCTTAATTTCTTTAAAAGCTTATTATAAAAGATCTCTTGAAAGCTTTTGAAAATCCAAGTACACTAAATCCACATGAATAACCTCATCATGCTTCTTGAGTACTTTAAAATAATTCTAATAAATTTCTGAAACATAATTTCCTCCTGAAAGATAGCTCTTTTGTTCTCTCCTCCTCATGTCCATACTTCTGTTTTATTTTGTATTCCTCTACTAATTCTACTGCTATCTATAATTTCTACATATTTGACATATATTGAGGTTAAATGGACTAATCTGAAATTTGCTAGATTATTTTTTTACTATTTTCTTTTTTTTTTTTTAACAAGTCACATAACAGACATTCAGGAATTTTATACTGCAGTTCCTTCAGATTTCAGGGGCAAGCAACAGCTTTCCTAATGTCCATAAAACTACAGTGCAGATCGTAATTATGGAAGAGTCAGTGATAAACCCTGCTTTCACAGAGGTGATGCTCTCATCTCCAGAAATTTCAGAAACTTTTTTCCTCATTTCTCTGTTTGTTTGTGGCTGCTGGAGAATTGTCACAATGGAGCTGGCTCTATTCATGAACCCGTTAGTCTTATTCATTCAAAGTGAAAGGCATCTGGGATAAATCCAATTGTAACAGACTGAGCTGAGCCTCAGCCGTCACCAACCCTCCTGGATTTACCCTGCCATATCTATGGGGAAGGGCATGAGAAGCAGGATCCTCTACCCTCAAGAAGAAGAAAGACTTTGCAAGTAAATAATCATGAAGTATTTGAAGTAGTGGCAAGGGAAGAAGTATGGTTTTGCCACAGTTTGAGGAAATCAGAGCATTAGACAATGATCAAACAGCTAAAGCCAAATATCCAACCAATGTACATTTACTGCCAAGTCAATTCCGAGTGTTTGTCCCCAGCTTGCCAGCTCCAGCAAAACTCAGCCTTCCAACTCAGCCAGTCAGATAGCCTATTTTCATGAAGCCCATAGAAGTTGTTGTGAATATTATTCTGTTGTTGGCATTGTACTCCTGAAATGTAGGAACAGTTATGTCCCAACTGTCAGGATCTCAAGAACTACCAAGGCTAATCAAGCAGCCTGACGCAGTCATCACCCTGTAATGGTAGATTTTCCTATTTGTTTCAATTTCTAATGAGAGGAAAGCTAAATGTCAAACTACTGTTTTACCAACCAAACATTCATAATCTATTATCTGCTTCAGACTTTTCTTCTTTTAGAAGCAAATTTCTATATCTCTGAAGAAGGCAGAGGTATGCAAAACAGAAGGAAGAAGCAGATATTTAGAAATAAAATATTTTTTTTAGCGTAAGAAGCATATATTACCAGAATAGTTCCTAACTTCAGAAGATTTATAATACATCTGCTTGATTTCACTGTAATCTCTACAGACCTCAGAGATCTCCACAGACATGTCTTAGGTTTTTTCCTCCCAGGTCTCCTTAGAGAGAGCCTTTAAAATAAATGTTCATAAGGAAGATTGTGTAGTACAGTGCTTCATTTTTTTCAGTCTCCCAGTATCTCAGAGGTAAACTAAATCTCTTTTGCCTATCTGCAGCAATATTTTGGGAATATTTTGCCACTTCTCTACCACTGTGCTGTTGTATGAGTAAAGTGCCACAAAATAAGAAGGTGGGAAAGGAAAAGAAGAATCAGATGGCGAGAAATTCTAAGCCACAATAAAATACAGTGCAGGCTCACAAAGTTTATGATCAGTCTTTCTCCGTTTTTTGGTTTGTAATTTTTTTAGTGGGTTTGGGGGGGGAGTTGTTTTTTGTTGTTGTTATTGGGGGTTTTTGTTGTTGGTTTCTTTTTGTTTGTGGGTTTTTTGTTTTTCTTTGTTTTCTGTTTGATTTGGGTTTTGTTTGTTTGGGGGCTTTTTGATTGGTTTTGTTTTGCTTTGTTTTGTTTGTTTTTTGTTTGTTTGGGGTTTTTTTGTTTTGGTTGTTTTTTTACAGATTTCCATATGGCATGTTTATGAAAAAATGAGTCCATATCCCACAGCAGCTACACCATGATGTCAGTAGGTGTAATGAGATCTGCAATGATGAATGTCCTGTGAGGTAAGGTCTTTCATGTAGCTCTTGCTATCTTCATTCCTGGAGGAATTCCTTTGTGTCACTTGGACCTTCCTATCCCTTTAACTCACTGCTAATGGATATTTAAGCTGGAAACTGACAGAGGGGTGTAAAAGAAGATAAAGAGCATATTTGAAAGATGTATGCAGCATAAGATCAATGCTTATCCTACACCTTTTGTACAATGCGAGCTTTAAGACTCTATATATTTATTTGTGATATTTTGTCGTCAAATGATTATTTCAAGACAGGTTTAACTTTTGCAATATTATCCTGTTGACCTCTTTGGAGGCCTTTACCTAATTGCAACTTAAAAGGGATGCTGTGGATTTTTTTTCACCTTTCTGCATCAACTAAAGAGCTGACACTTTAAAATCCTTTTTCTGTGATATAGTGAACGATCAGAGCAGATAAACACTCACTGAGTGTCCAGTTCTCCAGTAAATCACAAAGAGGAACAGAGTGGGCAACTGTATTTTCTAAGTAAGACTAAGTAAATGTCTAGAAAAGTCAATATGAGTCATCAGCCCTGGGGCCCTGGTAAAACAGGTAGCAGCATCACATAGCTTATTGTGTAGATTGATCAAGCGCTGCCTTCAAAAAAAGTGGATTGTACCTTCTCCTGTTTCTGTTGCAAGAGCTTGCTGCTGTGATCAGTAAAGCCCTTTAAATTTACATGGTGAATCATGGACTGTTCATAGTCATATAGTTGTGTCAGAGTGTCTATGACTTTTACCCGCAATAGGTCATAGATAAATGATACCACATCAGGCATTGCCCTGAAGAGTTTTGCGTGTAACGTCCCTGTAGCTTTTACCCCAGATATTTTCAACATAATCCTCTTTTACTTCTCACTTACCTCATTCATTAGATGTTGCACAATTACAGCACCCATTCTTTCTTCCCTAGGTTCACATACAACTTCAGGCGTGAGATCACAACAGGTTTTTTTCAGAATGTCGGAGTAGATAAGACCTATGCATTCCAGCACTTTCAAACTTTGGAAAACATAGATCTAATTTTTACTTTCAAAGTCATTTAAAAGGTATAAAAACTTTGGACAGTGTGGGGTCCTGACTAAGGGCAGATGCAGATGACAAAATTATAAAAAAAGTGTTACTGAAATCCCATTGCCCAGGACTTTTCACTTTGTTTGCTACAAGTTTTTTTGAGGGGGAGGAGAGCAATTTAAATAGTGATGATTACAATGGTCTAGACAGCTGCATTTGTCTGAGGCTGTGATATGGAGAGAAAGAAGATATTCCTCAAATTTTCAATGCTGCCTAAGTGACACATGACAGTGATGGTGCAGCAAAAATTTGCAGAAAATATCTCAAGATTCTTTTCTCAACTTTACTATCTTTCATTGTATCATAGGATTCCACTATTTTTTCAGAAATTAATGTATTCAATAAGTTAAAAAAAATCCTTTAATTATAGTAATACACATAATTACTGGACTCTTTTGAACACATAAGGAGACAGAACAAGTTATTTCACTTCCCTCCTTTCTTTATAAATGATGTTCTCAAAGCAATATTTATTAACATTTCGTATTGTTGGCCCCAGTAGAATTCTTTTCTTTTTGTGTTAGATAAAAGTAACGATATAAAATGATGCATGGCCAGGAATATGATGTTGTCAATAAGAAGCATTAATTAACAAATTAATTAGACACAATTTGTATCTTTCCCTCATGAGAGAAGAAAAGATTTTTTTTTCTATCTTGCTGGAAAGCATACTAAATAAGGAGAAAAATGCATATATAAGTCCCCTAAATGCTGCAGCCTTAATAAACTTCCTCTAGGGTTTCTTTCTCCTGGGTAGACACAAATTGTTTTCTTAAACTGGCTCACCCTTCCCTAATCCACAGTTTGCCAACATAATTTTCTTCTGCTTTTAGTGATGTCTTAGAAACTGCAGCAATAATATAGCCCCTCATGGCCCTCACTTGCATCTAAATGAAAACCTCTTTGATACAGTAGAATAATTTATGTTTAGCTACATTTCCTCAGGCCAGATGTATAGACAAGTATATTAGATGTTCTGCCCTCTATGCTGGAAGTGTTTTTGCATTCTAATTAAACACTGGAAATGCCTAGCTCTTTCCTGTTTTGCCCTGGGTGTCTACATAAGGTTAAATGTATGTAGGTGTCATAAGGGGAAAAAAAGCATGTAAACAAATAAAAAAATAACCCAATTAAGAATGCAGCTCATTTTCTCATATGCTTTGTTGTTCTTGTTTGGAGAAAGCAGTTCTTTTGCAGAAGCAGGAATGGTGTGAAGAAATCTTATAAAATAACTTTCTTAAAGTATTAAGTGCCAGTTTTCTTTGAATGTTTTCTCACAATAGTAATCAGAAAATTACAGTGCATTTAAAAACCAACAGAAAATTACTCCCCTAGTCCCCCCTAAAAATGCATTTCCTCTTGTCTGTCTTTCATTTCTTTTTTGCTTAGCTTGTCAATAATTTTTTTGAAGGAATCATATCTTGAATAAAATTAGCAAATGGCACTGTTGTCAAGAGCTTCTTTAGTCTTTGGGAAAAAGACTCTAGGATACAGCACCTAACAGACATTATAAGACATTTAAGGTAATGGGATGAAATGCCCTCTAGAGATGCCTATTTATCATTGACGATCAAGAAGCCCTACACAGCCAACTTAGCCTTGTCACCAGCTTGTTCTCAGCTACATTGGATGGCATGAATCTCAATATTAAAGTTACTTCTGGATCATTCTTTGTCCTAAAATAAGAAATAGACATCTGATTTGAATGGGGTGTTGTTGTTTCAGTGGTTTTATTTAGTGGATAATGAATAAAAATATTTTTGACCTGAGGAAGAAAATGTTGGATCTTACAGTTGAAAGAATATGGTAAAATATTAAGGAGAAGTAAACAGAAAATGCAAAAAAGAAAAAAGAAAAAAGAAAGGAAAAAACCCCAACACTAAATTGAGTAGGATGCAAGAAACAGCTGTTTCTAAAATGCCACAGTACTTTGTCACTTTCTCTTTGTGATATCTAAATAATAATTAAAAATGACAATGGAGAAGAATGTGGCTGTTTGATGACAGTGGAACTGTCAGTATCAGAAGTGATGATGCTGTCAATTGTTTTATAACTGTCACTTAATAAATTCCTACAGAGTTCTACAGATTAGGCCTAAGCTTTATATCTTTGTGTTTCCCTGTTTACTTCTGTTTTTCTCTTAATTGAGTCTGACTGTGAGAACCATAAACAATGCCAGAGTATTGCAAACAGTATAGCTCTGAATCAGATAAGGTATCCAAAGATCAATTAAAAGAATTATTGAAAACTATTAATGTGAAAATTAAAATAACTTAGGAATTAGTTTATACCTTAAAGACAGAAACTATATCTACCATCCTCCCTTTATGACTAAGCTCAACTAGGGAAGACCAAATAGTTTGTTCCTACCTGGAAGATGTTGAGCCTTTTTAATTACTGTATGAGGTAACCGGATAGTCACTAATGATAATGTGAAACAACACAAAGCCAGAATTAGAAAAAAGTATGCTATGATATGCAAAATAAATATGTTAGACAAAATATTCTAATCTTGAAAGTTTCTGTGTGAAGCCAGGTTAATTTCTTTTTTTTTTTTTCATTTTTTTTAAATCAAAAATGTTTCTTCCAGCTGTTCCATATATGCATAAGATGTCGTGATATATATCATGTTATGTTTTCATATGAGAGTGGCAGATAAACATCACCATCTTCAAAGCCAAGAACTTAATTTTCACTTCAGAATGTAGCATATCTTGTGTCTAAAATAACAACTTGACTCAGTGAAGTTGAACCATAGAAGTAAAACAGTATCCACTTATGTAATCCTGATGGTTGTCAGGTGATAAGCCAAGATGAAAAGTTCAGCCTCTGACAGCTTTTCTATGTTTCACATCCTTGCCAGCTATGTAAGCAGCATGCCAGAGCTGTATTCACTGTAATCAAATTTCCCTAGAACAGCAAGTTGTTAGGGCTATTAAATGTCTCAACTGGAAACTTCCCATATGGCTAAATTGAAAAGTGGCAGCTAAACAGGCTGAATGAACTTATGCTCATTTAAGTAGCATGCCCCAAATGCTTCCATCATCAAATATGAGGTTTTCAAGATCATACTGAGATTTATTTTGAGCAACCACCAGATTTCTCTTAAGATTTCTGTCATTAATAGGTTTCTCCTTATACTGAATGCTGGGAAAATGTCACTGCAGCAGCAAAGATGTTCAGGTTCAAGTGATCTTCGGTTGGATCATAGACTCAGTCATGCCCTGAAGTCCAAAGACGGGTTTCCTTTTCAGAAACAGCGTTGCTTCACTGAACAGTGTGGTACTGAATCTGCCCTTGTCTGATACAACCTAATGGGAAGAACAGAGGCACTAATCATCCATTCCTTAAAAACGAAATGGAAACAGTATTTTATTTGCCTTAGTAATATCTCATTATTTAAGGGGAAAAAAAAAGAAAAGTATTTTTTTCTGTGGCTTCCTTAGTTTTGAACTAACCATTGGCAAGTTCTTATAATGTGGCCTTTAACCTCAAAGAAAGACTTTTATACAAGCAATTATATATTTTTGTGGATTTATATGTATCTTTATAAAGAATATCACTGGTTGCAGCTGGATATTTTTGCAGTTGTTTGGGTTTTTTTTTAGATAAAGATCAAATAATCTGCAAACAAATACTTTTAAAAAACTATAAATTTTATTAATCTGTCTGTTTACAAATATTGCTCACGATAAGCAGATGGCAAGGCATAGTTCTTCCACTTACATTAATTCAGTGTGATAGTTCAGAACGTGTATTTTTACTGCAGTGTGAAAAGAAGCTCAAAACCTCAAGAGCTTGGAATGCTTCGTAGAGAATAAATTGGTGAAACAATACTTGAGATGGCGCCAATGACTGTTGCTGACACATAATGTCCTAAGAAAACTGATTAAGGATTAAGTTAGAGATCTCTCAGAAAATGAAAACTGTCTTTTTACAGTTGAATTATTCACCAACTGAAATGTTGCATATCTACTTAAAAGGAAGTATTTTTGCTTGTTTGGGATTTTTGGGGGATGGGAGGGGTTTTTATTATTATTACTAAAAGCATCCTATATGCCAGCAGCACATCTGAACAGATTCCACTTTAAGTTTGTATTCACAACATCATGGTCTCACTAAGGACAAGAATTCCTACTTCCCTTCTCCAACACCCTGAGATGATCTCTTGCCTTCTCTCCTCTTTGCCTTTTCTTGTCTCGGGGGACATAAGGTTAAAACTGAATCTCATGCATAGTCTTGCTTACATCAAGTTCTCTAATGTGTTGGTAATCCCCTCTGTTTTGGGCTGTGATGTTTCTTTCTTTCTAATAATTTTGTGGTTTGGGGTTTAGGGTTTTTTCATTCTAGATAATGGTGCATTAAAATCATTAGCTCTTGTTTGCTGTTAACGATCACATTCCTTTTACTGATGATCTTTGCTTTTAAATTTGACCTTTTCTTGCTGTCTGCTAAAATTTAGAGAATTATGACAAATTCACATTAGCAATTTAAACATCAACACTAAAGTCTGGAGAGTTGGTTTTAACCTGCACAAAGCTTTTAACATTTTTTTCTCTAGTATTTTATCTCCTTCTGCTTCAATATGTTTGTGTGATAGTGGGCTGAAGACTAGTCAGTGTGAGTCATTTGCTAATATTTATCATTTCTTTAGAGTAAGCAAACTAATATAATCTAGGATTTTTTTTAACGAAGAAACACATTGAAAAACTCTTCAATTAAGAGTAAGACTGTACCTCTCTTACCTCTGTACCTTCTCAAAGTCTCTTATACATCAACAGGATATTTTAATTTGAACTTATCATAAATATAAAAGATGAAGGTTGGCCTTTTTGAAGTACATAGCAAATCTCCCACTGACTTCACTGAGGCCAAGATTTCATTTCAAGATCAGCTTACAGAAGTTTGTGAATAAAAAAAAGTCTAAATTGACAACTAATATTACTCAGAATGAATAATTCAACCAAGTCTGTTTAAGAGAATTGTCTAGAAAGATTTACACCATTCATTTTAAAAGAAAGAAAGAGAAAATTGTAATAAATGAGGTGGTGACTTTTCTGAGCTATAGCAGTATAAAAATATTTCCCCTGGAGAGAGGTGTTACTTTTATTGTGTAATAATAATCTTCAATCTCAGGCTTCAGGCATTTTATCTGGATCTCAGTAAATGGTCTACCTTTAGGACAATATTTTATCATGATTTCCCTTAAAACTAGTTACTCTTTATATGACAGAGCATTTATAGTTTTGATGGTTTGGCTCATTGGACATAGACGTGCTACTGAACAGCGAGTGGTGACAGAGACATTTTCTTACATCAAACTGCTAAAACAAAAAGCAGTTTTAAATGTAAGAAATCAAGTGTTTGCCGTGAATGCTAAATCAGTTCAGCATGCTGAATCAGTTCAGCATGCTGTTCCCTGAATCCCTAGAATATCCCATATTTCTAATTTCAATTTGAAGGATAATGAAAATAACAGGCAATATAGAAAATTCTACAGTTATATTCCTTTGATTCCTCAAAGAGAGAAAGTGGGTAGGAAATACAAGTGCTAAGCAAACAAAACCAATGAAACAAATTATGATTTTCATTCCTCTACAGAACAACTTACCACTGCTAACAAGTCTTTCCAGAAGCCACAGATCAGCCACTATAAAAAAAAATCTCTAAAGTGTTCTGCAGAGCTAATATTAAAGATATATATTTATATGAAAAGGGAACATGATATTATGGTGAACTGAAATGTATTCTACTTATACGTCTGTCAGTGCCCATTTAGTACGTAGAGAAAAATATCAGCAATAATAAAGTAACTGTGCCCTTGTACTGCTACTTGTCTGATAATATGTAAACAGTTTTAGAATTGTAGTGAATTGAGAATGTTCACTAAATCCTGGGGGTTTTTTTCATTAATTCTTTGACTAGAGATGTCTGGTAGTGACAGAGAGTATGCTGATTAGTCCTTTGTGACTAAAGCATTTAAAATTACTAGATTAATAAAATTTTAATTGTTTCCTTCTCTATTTACTCAGTGCATTTCTCCTTTTCTTACTACTAAAATGTTGTCTGTAGTGAAAAAGTAGAAAAAAACAGTGACCAAATAAGGACCAACTTTGTTAGGGGATTCATTTAATTAAACTAAATGAATCGGAAGGAATTTGAACACTTTGCTCACAGAAATGTTATCCACTACAAGTTCTTTAAAGTTGGTCTGAATACTGTATGTCACATATGACAGCATCAGAAAATGCTTCTCTCTCTTAATATGTGTAGAAGAATCAGAGTTTCTGCATAGAGAATATGTTCCTGGTAGATTCAAGCAGAAGGACTCCTCTAATGTAGCTTTAGACTTCTACTATGCAGCTGTCAGCATCTGAACTAGTCATCCTGCAGACATATTGGTAGTCAGTGAAAAGAAACGGGGTCCTTTAGAGCACTTTTGGCTTCATTTGCCTGACTGAGAAATAGATGAAGGCTTCAGAGAGATGCCAACGTCACCCATACAGAGTATGGTCAGGTCAGCTTTAAGATGACCAGACAGCACGTGAAAACAGTATAACTAACTACTGTAGAGCAGTGATCTCCCAATATTTTGATTGCACACCCCTAAGACTAAAAACATTTTGAGCATGCACTCTCAGTATATGTATATTTGCTTATTCATAAATTATATACATGTGTCTTGGGTTTACCCAGTAAGGTTTTGGAAGCAGGAGAGTGAGCCTTAGAAGTGGCCTCTTTGAGGTGAGGTTCTAGCTGGTTCCAAAATGGACTGACCACCGATATATTACGTACATTATAAAACACATGGAAAAATATATGTTAAAAACCGGTTACAATAAAGATGGAATGGATGAGATAAATATTTGTGTTAAAATTTTATTTCATTTGACTTAATGGTACAAACCTCCCTTTGTTCCCATACCCCAATGGACTTTCTTGCACACTCTGGGGAATGTGCATATCTCACTCTGCAGACAAGTGCCTCAGAGAGTAGTCCCAGGTTTTACAACCTGATGAAGTCTTCTGTTTGTCCTCATAAGTAACAGAATAGTATGGAAATATGAATAGTCAGGTATATTTCCACTTAGTTTCATCCACTAATTTAATAGGATTATTTATGGTCTGAATTTGGCCCTTTCAAAATCTCTCATATTCTCACAAATCCTTGTAAAATTTTTTTTGGAGCATACACTTCATTCAATGATTCTTGATGTTTGAAAAGCTTTCTATCCGACTTATGAGAAGAAAACAAGAGAATATCAAAGTTCATATACTATTTTCAGTACTTTTTAATAACCTGCATAGGATTTCTCTTTCCATATGTTTAAAAATAATATAGCTGTATGTTTATTTAATCATTATACTGACATTCATTTCCTTCTTCTCCACCAAGGAAATTACACAGAATGAAGAAAGGCTACTGTTCTTTCAAGAAATTTGGAAGATATTATCATTAAATAGAACAGGAACAGAATGACTGTGGACTTGCCAGACTGGGATCAGAATATTGTTTCAGCTTCAGAATCTATAGTGGGAAAGGGCCCAAAATGGAAAAGAGTAGGAACATTTAAGAAATCTTGAGAGCAGTCTTCCCATAGTGAAAGCCATGAGAGGTAGACCATATTAATGCCATGGAGACCACCAAGGAGGAAAAGGCTTGGCTGCTGAGAGCATTTCAATGCCCTCTGCAGAGGTGACCATCTTCTATTGACTCTGTAGGAAGTCAAGGGGATGGAATCAGTCAGCTGCAGGTGATCTTAATTCCCTGTAAATTCTTAATGGTGTGTTCTAAAAAGAAGCAATGGAAGATCTTTCTTTATCTCATTAAAAGCAACATCACTCATTTTCAAACTTGAAATACCTATGTCACAGAAAATCTTGTTTCTCGACTACTTATTGTTATGAATTACTATTTGCCACCTATTATAAAGGCCAACATCACAGAGTTGAGTATTGGAAAGATGAATGTTGTTCTTGTAGACGGAGATACAGTGCATAATATACATTTGAATTCAGGAACAGACAAGCTCATCTTTATGTAGAAAGCTTTAACTCTTGAGGCTTTACTTCTTTTGTTGAATTAGATACTTGTAAGCTCAAGGAACACACTGCATAAAACATCCTGCCAGTTTGCTTTTTCTTTAGTAATGTACACATGAAGATTCTTTTGAAGAAACAATTAAAATGAAGAGTTAAAAGATTAAAACGCACTTTAAAGGAAAATACAGAGTTTTTCCTCTAAAGCATAAACCCCTACCCCTGCTGTCAAGAATCAGTGTGTGCCATTCCTTGCTTTATTGACAGAGTTCAAGCTCAGAAATACTTCTGTTTTCATGGGAGTTTTTTGGTTTGTTTGTGTTTTTTTTAACTTAAGACAGTGATACACATATTTCTGTGTCTCAATGATTTGCCAAGCTTATTATTTTTCTTAAATACATAATTATTTATGTCATCTGTTGGAGAAGTAAGAAAATTGCCCTGCTGAGTTACAACATGTATCATCATGTTTGCCATTTCTTGTCACCTGTGGTGCTCTCTTACATACTTATTCACATGTTTCAAAGGATCACTGGCATGGCAGTTATTCTCCACTTCGGTATTTAGTGGCATTCAAAAGAATATTTCCCATTGATGTATTCTATGTTATGTAGTGTCAACAGAATATTAAATAAGTCTCATTTTAATTGAGACATTTTAAGGTAGCCTAAGGAAAAAATCACAGAATCACAGAATGAACTAGGTTGCAAAAGACCTTTGAGACCATCAAGTCCAACCTATGACCTACCACCTCCTCATCAACTAAACCATGGCACTGAGTGCCACAGCCAGTCTTTTTTTAAACATGTCCAGGGACGGTGACTCCACCACCTCCCTGGGCAGTCGATTCCAGTGCCCAATCACTCTTTCAGTGAAGAATTTTTTCCTGATGTCTAACCTAAACTTCCCCTGGCGCAGCTCAAGGCTGTGTCCTCTCATTCTCTCAGTGGCTGCCTGGGAGAAGAGACCAAACCCCACCTGACTACAACCTCCTTTCAGGTAGTTGTAGAGAGAGATAAGGTCTCCCCTGAGCCTCCTTTTTTCCAGGCTAAACAGCCCCAGTTTCCTCAGCCATTTTTCATAGGGGATGTGTTCCAGGCCCTTCAGCAGCCTTGTTGCCCTCCTCTGGACATGTTTGAGCATCTCAACGTCCTTCTTAAAATTAGGGGCCCAGAACTGGACACAGGACTCAAGGTGCAGCCTCACCAGTGCCAAGTACAGGGGAAGAATCATTTCCCTGGTCCTGCTGGCCACACTGTTCCTGATACAGGCCAGGATGCCATTGGCCTTCTCGGCCACCTGGGCACGCTGCTGGCTCATGTTCAGTCAGGTGTCGACCAGTAACGCCAGATCCCTTTCTGCCTGGCCTCTGTCCAGCCACTCTGTCCCCAGCCTATAGCACTGCAGCACTGGTTGTTGTGGCCAAAGCGCAGGACTCGTCACTTGGACTTGTTAAACTTCATGTTGTTGGACTCGGCCCATCTATCCAGCCTGTCCAGGTCCCTTTGCAGAGCCCTCCTACCCTCCAGCAGGTTGACACGTGCTCCCAGCTTGGTGTCATCTGCAAATTTGCTGATGGTGGATTCAATCCCCTCATCCAGATCATCAGTGAAGATATTAAACAGGGCTGGCCCCAGCACTGATCCCTGTGGGACACCACTGGTGGCTGGTTGCCAACTGGATGCAGCACCGTTCACCACCACTCTCTGGGCCCGGCCATCCAGCCAGTTCTTAACCCAACGAAGAGTGCACCTGTCCAAGCCATGGGTTGTCAGTTTTTCTGGGAGGATGCTGTGGGAGACAGTGTCAAAGGCTTTGTTGAACTCCAGGTAGACAACATCACAGCCTTTCCCACATCCACCAGGCAGGTCACGTGGTCATAAAAGGAGATTAGATTGGTCAAGAATGACAAAATTGTGGATCTAGTTCCATTTATGAACTACACAGTCAAAAATGGCTGCTTGTATCACTGTATATTTATTTTTCCACTGGAAAAATGATCTTCAGACCAGAGCAGGAATGTACTTATATGGTGTTACTGTAATAGATCTGTAGTTTGCTAATTGATGTTTCCAGCAAAAATCTTTTTCAGTACTTATGGTGACAACACACTGGTGAATGCAATGTACCTGCATAACAATATCTTCTGATGCTATGTCCATTTGCATATCAAATGTGATCAGGATCTCAGCACTGCTTATAATAATTTCATTTCCAGCAATACTGTGGTATCCAAGGAAGAACAAAAGAGCAATGAGACATTTTTTTTAAACAGTTTTGTTAGTTTGCCTTTCCACTTCCATTCAGTTCTATTTTTTTCTTGTCAGCTTTTGACATATAACATGAAATTTTCAGAAGTGCCTAAGGGCCATATTAAAAAAAGGACTGAGTAATCTGAAGTGAGACTTACTCTGCAGATACGTGTAAGGAAGAGTGTGGTACTGAAAAGCCCTGTACAATCTCTGTAGGCATGTTGTTATTCAAATGTAAAGTTTTCTGGACACCAGAAATACATACCCAGGAGTTCCTAAATCCTCACACATTTAAGTTCAGCATTTGAGTTTTCTTGGGATGCAGAAATAAGGTATTCCTCTGCCTAAATCCCTCTGGAGCTGACTTTTGGAGACAATCTCAGAATATGCATAACACAGGAGATACACAACTGACATCTTTCAAACTGTCTTGTTATTTAACACTTTGAAGCACTGGTGGAAGAGAAAGAACCTTTTAGTTTTTATATACTGATCAGGAATTTCAACAGGCTGCTTTGTTCCCCATTGTCCCTAACAGACTTTGTATTTCCATTTCTCAGCTTAGTGAAGCAGATTTACACCACCAGATAACACAGCAGGTGGGAAGATCACCTTATCCTTTTCTTTGTAGAAGCCGTGCCAAAATTCAGACTTGGATTAATTTGGCCAGAAAGTAGGAATAAAAGGATCTATAGACTAACAGTTACTGGGAGTGTGAGTCCTTGTTTTCAAGGACTGTTTAGCATTTTTGATTAGACTTTCCTGGCCTCACAGTTGATTTCTCTGAAGAAACAAGCTTATTTTTGCTCTCTCTGAAGCATTGAAGTGGCATCTTCTTTTTTTTTTCAGATTTTAAGGACATGGGGAATTAGTTTCAAAAATCACTTAGGGACTTCTGGGTGTTTGCTTCTACACTGTAAACTGTGGGATAGGTACTCCTTTTATGTTATCCCTTATCAAATAAGATGCGGTTGTATTAAAGATAATGTTTAATAAAATAATTGTAGTAACAATAATAACCACAACAGTGTTAATTATTTATAATGTATGTAATTAATATGTAAAAAAATTGGATCTTTTTTTGAATCTTAATGATGGTTTATTTTAGGATGTCTTTCATCTCTCATTTTGCTGTATTGTCTTGCTAATGGCACAAGAGCATCACAGAATGAAACCCAGAGGGCTCGATGCTGCAGAGGCAGCAGCAGGAGCTCCTAACCATTCCTTTTCAGAGAAGATGAGCAACAGCCAAATTACTCATCTTGATCAAAGAACTGGCAGTGTCTGCTGCCTGAGTGTATTGGCTCCAGGAGGAAAGAAAGAACAAGCTGATAAATTGTGTTTGTGGTGGGATGTGGGGAAGGGAACAGGGAAGGGGACAGTAGGGGAGCCTCCTGTTCTAGCAGTGTATAAACTGCTGTGCTAGCAGTAAACTTTTGGGCAACACACCTGAGTTGTGACAGGAACTGCTGTGTCCCAACAGAACTGCTCCTACAGCTGAGTCACTGCTGAGGCTTTTGCAACATTGAAGAGATCGTTCACACATATATGGGGGGTTTTTTCACCCCAGTAACAAACATGAAAAATCATGGTAGTTGGCAAATGTTCCCTCACTTGAAGCTCTGTTTGACAGCTAAAAGCAGTAGCTCAATGGTGTGTATCATTCCTGAATAAAGGGGTGGAACCTCCTTTACCAAAACCAGTGTGAAGCCTGTCCTCTAACTTACATTTTTTTTCACTTTTCTTTTTCTTTTTTAATTCAAAGTTTTAGTTATTTCCTAATAATTAATGAGAGTTTAAAAGTTTTCCATAGCAGCAAGTGATGCACAGTGGAAACCTTTTGCTAGGACAGAAGCTTTGTTTTCAGAGAAAACTTTTTTAATACTGTCCATGTAAGTGAGGGGTATCCATTTCACTGATAGTGAAATACAGCAAGAAGTTTCTATCCTGAGTGCAATCACTGTAAACAAGAATAATAAAAAAAAACTCCTCTGAAATAAAAGTTGTCCTGCATTTGTACTTTTTGATAACAAATTTTAGCATGTCCTCCTCATGATTCACGTGAGCAAGACCAATATAAGATTAATGCTGAGATTTGACTGCTCAATGGCTTCAATACAGCAGGGAACCAATTTGAGGAGTAAAACTATTCTTAAAAAAAAAAAAAAGTAATGTAGTCAGGGAGTTTGAGAATGAAATTTACAACATGATTTCTCATACAGTTCACCCCTGTGTCACTCCCTCCCTTGAGTGTCAAGCGATGTCATAAAAGGTGTTGCTATAACAACACTAATTAATTATAGTGGGATTTCATGTGTGACAGTGAAAAACCAAGCCACAGTAGTCCTGTTTTATGTCATAGCCAGTGGTGTAAGACAAGAGGTGTATGATATTGAGATCAAACATAGTGCAGTAATTACCAAGAAAGGCCAGCTTGTGTGAAGGCACTGCATACATAGCTACCTTTATGTTTTGGATACATGAATGACCCTCAAAAATACTGGTACTTTTCACTTTGCATATTATAATGTAAATTGAAAAAGAATGTGAAATATGTGTAAAATAGTAACGACATTGCACAGCTATTTCACTTTAAAAATCATGGTTGTCATACATCCAGACTTGTACTGAATCTAAGCAAGAGGTTTAGGGGCATCAGGAATCTGAGATGACTATGACATCTACCTATACTATAGAAGTTACCTGGTCTCTATAAGCTTGAAAGAACTAATATTAAATATTACATATCAGTAAAAAATATCTGAGATAGCATTAAATGGGGGCTTTGATAAGATTTGGCTTGCTGAGATATTACTGCAACTATGCAAAGGAATGATTCTTCAGGGAAGGTTGATGCACCTTTTCCATGATTGTAAAAAATGTGTGGGTTTATTTTCCTTTTTTTTTTTTTTTCCCCTCAAAAGCTTCTAATAGGAGAATGCAATTTAGACAAGTACCGGTCATTACAAGGAATAATGTTTAATGAAGAAATGGTAAATTTTGAAGTTACTAAAGAAGAAGATAATTCCAGAACTCTCCAGAAAACACTTACATTTATGTGGACTGAGCTCTGAGAGGTGGAGAAAATGATTACACAATAACAGCTATGCCAAATTAAAAAATATATAATTGATAGAGTGCAAATATCTCTCTCCTAGGAATAATTTAAAGACATTATGCATTGGATTATTTTTTATTTCTTCTTTGCTTATGAATGTCTAGGTTGATCTTCCCAAACACAGGAACCTACTTTTTCACTTATCCAAAGTAAGAAAACATATATTCCTCTTCTAAGCCTTATCTCACAATAGCATGAGTTGCTCTGGAACATAAACAAGAAAGACACCCCTATGCATGTTTGTCTGTTTGCTGCAATCCCATTAGACAGTCTTAGGTACATTTCTAGATGCAACCTTTGCATCATTACAGTCCAAGCTTTCTTTCACAGTAGTGTAAGAGGAAGAAGCTGATCAAAACTGATGAAGCAAAGATGAGGCAGAAGTCTGTAGAACAATATTCTCAGATTTCGTACTTTTTTTGGTTCTGTGTTAGGTATTATTATGGGGTTGAGTCATTTTCACAAGTGATAAATACCTCATCATTTTGATCAAAGCTAGCTTTGAATCATTCAGTGAGTTATTTCCATGGAAAGGTAAAAAAAGTCTAATGGATATAGAAAGACACTGGCTAAATGGAAATAAAACCTCTGAGGATCACTTAGGAAATCTAGAGTAGATGTCCAATATGTTACAAGACCTGTAGTTTTTGATTGTCATTAACATCTCCTGTAATGGATTGTATTTTTCATTGAAGTGCGATCTTCCAGCATTTCTAAAGCCGTACAGATCTGGGTTATTCTGACTGTAAGTCCGAACAAGCCTTTACATGTTAACCAACAGGAGTAAATGCTGCCCACACCTGTCCAATCATAAGCTTATGTGAATGATTATAATAGCAATAGTGCTGCTTCAGGGTATCCACAATCATTAAACAAAGAGGAATCATCGGATTTTACATCTAAAAATGTTGCTCTTATCGTCATTAATGGCAAGGTACTGTGCTTCATCTCTCCAGGGGCTAAACTTCACCTATTTTTAGACACTTTATCCAGATGATGACACAACATATGGGCCAGTTTACTCTATGCTTTGTCAGATGTCAGATATTAATTTTGCTAGAGAAAAACCTCTATAATTCATTAACCCATTGGCCAATATCAATGCCGTCTGAATGTTTTAAGGTACCAGAATACAGAATTCCCAATGAATATGATTGAAAACACTGCTTAGCCTGGAAAGTACACTGATTTTCAGTAAAGGTTTACTTTCTGAAGAGCAGATTATGGAGCAAGTGTCTTTTGATGAAAATTATTTTCAGCAAAACTTTACAGATGAATCAAATTCTTGGACTTCACAAATGTTTATGACATGCCAAATGACTCTAGTCTTTAGATCAAAACACCTGGACTCCTTTTTCTAGTGAGAAGGGTATGAAACAATCTTATGAATATGAAAAACTAATGGCCTTTGTGTGTCACAGACTCTTTGTTCATTTATTCAAATGACATCTGTCTCACTATCTGTGCTTGGCCATTCTCAGATTTAAACACATATTGAATACCAGTGTTTGAGTTGGTTTCATCTTCAGCCAAGGACAACAAAAGTGATACCTCATGTATTCCTTTTGCCTAATGGTTCCACTATAATTCAATTTTAAACAAATTTAAATCATAAGACACTTCAGTATTTAGTACCCTGAGTTTCTACAAACGTTTTAAGAAACCTTGTTGCCACTGTTAAAATTGACAATGAATTTCTGAATAAATTAGCTGACTAAGCATGAAATAAATATGTTTGTATGCCCTATATGTTCTTATTGGTCACTAATCTTTCAACTTCAGAATATCTGTGTATGATCTGCTATGGTACCTTTGATGGAAATACACTCAACCACAGCAAGATGACATGAAATAAGAGGAACGGGTTCAGGTGATCTATTTATTTTTTTGCTTGTTGTTTGTTTGGGGGAGTTTTGTGTGTAAATAGATTCTTTGTTTTCTGACTTACTGTACACTTTCTTGTTTTTGACCTTCCACACTATCAGTAAGTCATGATGAACAACTCATGAACTATAATCTGTTTCCATAAGATGGGGGAATAAGACAACCTGCCCTGCAGCTTGAACAAGAGAAAGATATGAAGATCCACTTTGTAGGGGAGTGCCCTCTATGGAGTTTCAGTACCATCCAGTTGACATTGAACACCGCCAGTGCAACACCTGACGCTTGTCTCAATAAGTCCTGCATTTCTCTAGTACACAGATAAGCCTGGATGTAATTTTATGGTAGAGATTGTATTTTTCAGTCTGCATTATATCACACACCAAGCTGCAAACAATTTGTTTAATTCTCATTAAATTATCAGCCTTTTAATTTCTGTCCATTCTCCTGTAGAAGGAATTGCTTTATTTTCTGAAAAGCGCATATTTCTGGCATGGATTGATGACTCTGCTACAGATGAGTAAGAAGCCCTAGGTGACCCGTTTACCCTTCCCCAGCAGGGTACCAGCTGCCAATTGCCCCCACTCTGTGATGGCTTGTCCTTCTTCTCACCTTGTCATCAAGCCAAGACTGCACACTGTAGGAGCACAGGTAAGCATCTGCCTCTCTAAACACTGCCAACAGCTCTCCATTATCAGCTGCCAGGGGTGCTTTGGAGAACTGTGCACAACTTCCTCCAGATGCACATACTGAGCATTTTCATGTCTGCAACAAATTCTGCCGCTCCAACACAGGGAAATCTCAAATGTCAAATCTGTTTCCAAAGTTGCATTTCATCTCACCATGAAACATGATATATGTTAGTGCACTTTTACTTCTTCCCCACCTTAACTGGCAGGCCTTCCCAGCTGGACTCAGTATACAAACTTCATATAAATAATAGAAATATCTCTTCTGATGAAATGCACTTCTGCAACACAAAATTAAAGGGATAATGTCAGCATCCACTGCTAATCATTTTGATGCACTCAAGATGAATGATAGTATTTGATGAGAAGTTTAAATACTGACATTGTCAAAAATTTAGGTGCAAGAAAAAGGCAAGAAAGACTTTCCTTGCAGGAGTTTTAAAATTTGGCTATATCACAGAATAAGAGGAAGATGTGAGATCTTGGTTCTTCAATCTCCATTGAAAGTAAAGGTCACCTCTCTGAAACCCTTGATGAAGCCTGACAGCTTTCTCTGCTGCATTTGGTGGCTTTGAGCTTCACACACTGACTGCTGTGAATGCCTGTTTAACTATCCATTGAAGCAGAGGCTGTCAGTAATTCACTAACAGTGAATTTCACCCTGAGATTGTCACAGATCTTCATTATTACCAAATTAAGGATCATAGAACATAAGGTCCTTTGTTGATTGGTCAACTCTTCAGCTCCATGGAGTGATATTAGTGGTGAATATGCAAGCAGATTTAGTGTGCAAGGATATAGTGCATTGTAAATATTGAGCATACACAATTTCTTTATCATTTGGAAGAGAAAAGATATTCCTCATGAACATTGGTAGTGTCAGAAACATGCTTTATGCAGTACATAGGATAGTTAAAAATTCCATCATATTTTCTTGATTTCCATAATTTGCAGGGACAAAAGGATAACTAATTTTTCCAAATTTAATCTCCCTTAAATAAAACCCTTGTTTACAGTCATAAATATACAGTTACATTTGTAGCATAATTTAGAATAGTTTTGCAAATATTTTTACTATACTTATTTTTTTTCTTGTTTGGTTAGAAAATGAAAATTATTTTCATTTAGAAAAAAAGCAACCTCCTCTAAGCTCTTACAGATCCTGATTAAAAGCTGCTTTACTGGAAATTCTCAAAGCTATTATCTCTAGCTTGGGTTTATACCTGTATGAATACATTAGTATGGATAGGTAGGCAGATGCAATGTCTTTTTCAGAGATATTGATAGATGATATATATTTCTCAATTTTCAGTTTTTCTAATGGGAGGCAAGTGGAGCTTGGGAATAGCTGGTGTTTCTTTTACTGTTTCCGTATTCACTAGAACAAGTGATGTTTTTCCCTCACCTCTGTAATTCTAAGTGGAAAGGTTAAGTTGCTATAGTATCTGCTTCCTTCAGAACTTTTAATGTTGTGTTAATCCTTTTAGTTAAATCAGCCACTAATACAGGAACTCAGTATCACTGCATTATTTTTTTCACTCTGCTCTGGAAGCACAGGCAAAGTGTGGGCAGTCCAAGACAGTTTTCTCTGCTTACCAGGCATGAGGGAAATGATCATTAAATATTAACATGAATTACAGTAACTCAGTGAAAAAAAAAGGAAAATTATAATGGGATAACCCACTATTCATTTATCTTTAATTTGTGCAGAAACAATAGTTCATAGGAATATATATATGTATGAGACATATAGCTTCCTCTGATGGACACAGTGGTTTTCATTGATGTTTCTTTGACTCATAACAATTACCCCAAGGGCTGATAAATTATTCTTGTTTCAAAAGTCTCAAAAAAAAAAAAAAAGAAAAAGAAAAAAGAATAATGTGTCTAGGTCTAGATTTTGGGGTTTTGTTTTGTTGTTGTTGTTGGTTTTAATTTATTATTTTTGTAAGGTGATACTTAAATGAACCCAGAGGTGGTAACTAAGACATGCAAGAGTGTATTCTGGTCTTTATTACTCGTGCTGTGTTGCTGGCAGTCTGCTTCAAAAGTGACAAAGGAACAATATGTGAGGGAGTGTAGCCAAGTAACATTACATCACACTGGCAAAGATGTAGAGTTCGGTGAGTGGCACTCGACAGGATGGAGAACAGTGACTGTAGATAAAAAATATGTCTTGAAAGAGCAGAAAGGCAGGAGGCCAGTGTTCAGATAAAGCCTGGAGAAAGAAGATCTATCAGTGGGTAGGCAATGAATTACTTGAGCAAGACTCAGGCCAATTAGGAGCTTTTTGGTTATGCATGCTTTTCAGGATCCCTGTGCCTTAACAAAACTATTTGAAAATTGCAATTCAATGTCTAACAACAAACATGTTAAAATTTAAAACTGAGGGAAGCAATTCTCTCATGTCAAGTGCTAGATAGAGTGTTTCTCTTTTCTAGTATCTTCTCTGGTTTTGTTTTTTGATAATAAAATACTCAGGGTGGGATTCATTTATTTGCTTCCTTGCCAGCCAGTCTTACTTTCTTCAATGATTTCTTCATTTATTATTTACATGACTTAATGTCAAAAGGTTTCCCTAAGGCTGAAGGGAATGAGCACCCATTGTGGTGAGTTTGGTCCTGCACACATTCAAACCAGGCAAAGCTATGACAAATGAACACGTGACACATTTTAGCTCTTCAAAAAAGACATTACTTTTGACTTTGTACCATCTCTGCCAGCTCTGTATAATCAAGCACTTGAAAAGAAATTATTAGCTTTTTTTTACTTCTTGGAAAATAGCTCACCATTTTTCAAACGAGGACTATCAGTGGCTATGCTGTTTTCATGCATTCATCTCAGAGATATTGTATTGAGTATTCATGACAAGGTTTTGATAGCAAGGGGGGCTAAGATGTGTTTTCTGTGAGGAGCTGTCAGAAGCTTTCCCCATGTTCAACAGTGTCAATGCCACTCTGCTCCAAGACAGACTCACTGCTGGCCAAGGCCAAGCAATGCTGGTAGCACCCCAATAAAAATTAGAGGAAAAAGATAAGAAAGTGGGGAAAAAAACTTGTGACAAAAAGGAGCAGCCAGAAGGGAGGAGTGAGAATGTGTGAAAGAAACAGCCCTGCAGACACCAAGGTCAGTGAAAATGGAGGGGGAGGAGGTGTTCTGGGTGCTGGAATTGAGATTCCCCTGCAGCCCATGGTGCAGACCATGGTGAGACAGAATGTGGCCCCGCAGCCTTTGGAAGTTCACAGGAGAGCAGAGATCCACCTGCAGGCTGGTGGATCCAGCCCATCCCACCATAGGAGCTGGATGCCCAAAAGAGGCTGTGACCTCATGGAAGCTTGTGCTAATGCAGGCTCCTGGCAGGACCTGTGGACCCATGCAGAGAGGAGTTCACACTGGAGCAGGTTTGCTGGAAGGACTTATGACTCTGTGGAAGGGATCCACGATGGCGCTGTTTGTAGAAAACTGTAGTCCGTGGGAAGGACACATATTGGAGAAGTTCATGGAGGACTGTCTCCCATGGGAGGGACCCCACACTGGAGCAGCAGAAGAGAGTGAGGAGTTGTCCCCTGACTGAGGAAGGAGCAGCAGAGACAACTGTGTGACGGAATGACTGCAATCCCCATTTCCATCCCTCTGTGTCTCTGGGGCAGAGGAGGTAGAGAAATTGAGAGTGAAGTTGAAGAAAACCCAGCAAGAAGGGAGGGGTGGGGGGAAGGTGTTTTAAGATTTAGTTTTTGTTTCTGATCATCCTATTCTGATTTAATTGCTAATAAATTAAACAAATTTCCCCAAGTCGAGTTTGTTTTGCCTGTGGTGGTAATTGGTGAGTGATCTCTTCCTGTTCTTATCTCCATCCATGAGCCCTTCATTGTAATTTCTCTCTCCTGACCAGCTGGGGAGGTGACTGATAGAACAGCTTTGGTGGGCACTTGACATCTAGTCAAGGTCAAGCCACCATAGATATCTTGATAAGACTTCCTATGCAGTATTTTTCTTATGCTGTACTCTGATTCTACTCATAGTTTTCTACTGAGCAAGTGGTTATTAAAATATTTATGCCTTGTCAATTTAATTTTTTTAAAGATTGTTACTACTTTTTTAAAGCAATAGTTATGTCATTACAGAGATCATCAAAATAGGAATCATTCTCTGAGATAAACATTTACTTTCTCAAAAACAATTGTAATCGCTGTTTATTTTCTTTTTCTTAACTTCATTAATGTTTTGAATTCATATTTCCCAATAATACTGTGAAACAAAAGTACTAATAATATCACGTCAGAATAGAAGGTCTTTTACTCACTGTTTATACAATTAAATATTCAACTGGATGAACCCTTAACTATGTTTTGAGAAGATTCTTAGCAAAACTAGGAGTTCGTGGCCTCTACAAAATATGAAACTGTATCTCTTGGAAGAGGATTAGCTTTCATCAGTTTCAAGAGAATATCAGAGGTAAATATCAGGTCAGCCATAGCTATGTGGCTACATATGTAAGGTTTGGTTGGCTTTTTATCATTTAATATATGACTTTCTAGCTCATATTCCATCCTATCCTTAGTTTGCTTATCTGTTCTGTTCTCTTGACCAACAAGGCCCAAACATAGTACTACATCTTTTGTCCAGAGAATCATAATTCTTCTAAATAAAGGCATTCACCAGACTGAGGCAATAGCTGAATTTTTGATCCTATTGTGTATAGTTTGGGGTTTTTTCAAGTGAATTTTTGAACCTTTTTCTGCCATTTTTTTCAAGCAGTGTCTAAAGCAATTATTAGCTCACTACTTTGGTTGCTGATTTGGGACAAATATTATCAATAATATTAAATACACAAATAATAATGACAGTAGTAGAAACAACAACAATAACAATCACTGCAAGTGACTAAAACAAGAATATTAGCAATAGTAGCAGTAATACAAAATGAACACACATCTCATACAAGTTGAAAGGTTTGCAACAGGAGTAGTGAAATCAGCACAGAGTCCCTTCAATTCATCAAACATCAACAGAATAACTTCCAGGTTCTGTAATTTATATAGGTTCTCTTTTGTTCTGTTGTAAGCATTTAAAATCTACAATGCTATACCATGTCCTTAATGAGCAAGACACAGAACACATGGGAATGAAAAAGAAAGTCTCTGTCAATAAGGACTAAAGTTCAAGAGGGGAAATAAGAAAAATAAAACAACAACAAATACAAAAATAGAATGAGACAAAGAAACGTGATGGCAAACAAGTTGCATTGGACAGTAGGATAAGTTCTCTGCATAAGCAGTTCATGATTTTGCCTAGTGGTTTTTGTCAGGTCAATCATCATTCTTTACTTGTTACATTTTCTGTGTAAAGTGCAGATCTTGTATTTGTTATTGAGGCAGTGAACATCTCATTTGGAGACTTCAGAGGTTTTGAAAAACCCGAGTTTTCTAGCCTCTCTCCTTTTCATTAAAATTTTTACTGTTTCCAGAGCAGTTTATTCTAAATTTCTACTCTGAACATTTCTGATTCTGTCTTGCTGTCAAAGACAACTGAAATCTGATTTGCATGAATTGCTGCAGAAGATCATTTTGAGGTATTAATCTTTTCCATTCTGAAACAAAAAGAAATTTTCTGCATTTTTAATTATTTTTTCAATCTTTCCTCATCATGAATCACAAAAAGCAACTGAAGGAAAAGTTTTATTGAATTTGAGTGTAAGGCACAGTCCAATTATTCCTGCAAGTACGTTTTCTTGAAATAGTATGTCAATGAATGACTGAAAGAATGACGACACAAGGGATTGGTAATGACATCTAAAATCTTCTCAGGCTCACAGTTCCATCCCACTAGAGTTCAGCAGCAGCAAAAGTTGTTAATTACTACGGGTACTTTAATTTTCAGAAAGCAGTTCTCTGAGTGTGCCCTTGAAGATAAATGGCCTCATCACATAAAAATATATCTCATTTTTAAGGGTAGTATTAGTTGAGGGAATGAGCTGGACTGATGTATACAGCGTGGGACCCCAGAGCTGTCCCAGCTCCCAGGTTCAGCTGCCTGTACCAGCCATATTATGACTGAACATCTCAGGGCTGGCTTAGGACCAGGCTGTCCTCTGGGTCTTGCTTTCTGCTTCATGGGTTGGGCAGAGGACAGCAATATTTATGAATGCTCCAGCCTGCTTCCTTCTCCAGGTGCCTGAGGAAGCACACTGCAGCAGACACATCATGTGCAGCTGCAGAAAAGTCTGAGCATTACTCACTCAAAGTCAGATTATTGGAGTGAGGTCCTGCTCACTCCAATAATCCTTCCTGCTGCCCTGGGAAGTAAGTTTCCCTTGCCAGGCCAGCAGCATGCAGAAGGCCTAGATGGGGCCATCCACTGCTTGGATAGCGATGAAATGATAGAAATATAAAAAAAAAGGACTTCTGCACTTCATCTTTTAGATTGCGCAATCACTTATCGCTTTCCCATGTTAGTCCCTCATTTTGGGTGGAGCTGTATTCGCACTAAACAAGGGTTTTATAAGCGGAGTTGATCAATATTCATGTGTTTTGCTAAAACCTTTTTTTTTCCATTTAAAATGGCCTTTGTCTTCACGGTCAACTTTTCTATGAGGAAGGCTTTTAAGATTTATCTCTATGTGTTTTTTCAAGTTTTTTCTGAAAAAAATATAATAATACACAGTGCTTTTCAGCAAGGTCTCAAAGGACTTTCCAAAGGAAGGCAGCTTTAGGGGACTAAATAAGGAGAAATAATAGAATAAATGGAAAATATGAATTTTAAATGTCTGAATTATTTTTCCACAAATGATTATTTGAGGTTTGAAAGAACAGAGTAGAACAGACATAGAGATATGAGACTTTTAGATTGTTTTTCACATATCACCTTTCTACTTCCCCTGTGTATTATTTTAGCTCTTCAAATACTGAAAGAAATCTGCATTTGTACTTACCTGAGAATATATACATATATATGAAAGATATATAGTAAGTTCATTGCAAAATTATAATCACTAACAATTTGCTTATCTTCAGGTTCACATTTCTTACAAACATTCGTTTTGAAGTTGTGGCCCTCGGGAAGGTCATGGGAGCTTGTTTGCTGACTTCAACACAGTCAAGGTCTTTATCTTCAATATCTTGGACAGAACATTTGTTTTCAGTAGAATTTTCATCTGTGACTGATGTTACATCTTCACTGACCAGACGCCCGTGGAGATTTTGGGAAGGTTTGTATAAAGCACTTGAATTTCTAATTGGATTGTTTACAGGCTGGAATTTCAACAACCAAAGTTTAATTAGCTGTGCCTCCACCTTGTCGCAGGATCTTGAACAAGAAATCCAAATTATTTCTTTTTTAGAGTAACTACTTTTAGTAATGTATCTTTTTCAAATATGTTTTAAAAAGTCCATGTTTTCTACTTAATCTTTTTTGTGTCCTGTTGCTTTAATGCTGGGGGCTCCCCTATTACTTTCTGCAAAGATATTTGATTTTTCTGCAGCTTCAGTGAGTGATTTTGTGGGTTTTTTCTGCTCTAGTAGTGCAATAAAGGTCTAATCCAGGCCAAAGATCACCTGAGCAGGTCCAGAAGATAGGGCAAGCCTTTGTTTCATTAAAGATCCCAGGTGAATGATGACCAGAGCATTGGTCCCATTTTCATTCATTTTAGGAAACAACTTCAGAAAGCATTGATATGGGAGGTGTGATACATCATTAAGCTTGCGTGAGAGGAAGGTCTATATGCTGACAAACAATAGTATGTTTCAGTCTCCTAGACTTTGCCATCACTACTTTTAAGTGGTTTGTTATGTTGAAGTTGAAATACTGGCAGGAGCTATATTTAATTTTATTACAGTAAAGCCAGTTACTAAGGGTTTTTATCTGAAATTTGATTATAGCAATGTTGAGGATTGCGTGCTTTTTTCTTAATTTTTTTGTCTCTACATATTCTCAGAAGCTGAAATAGTGGGGATGTGTGTATGATATTTTAGCACAGATTTCACAGCTGAGCTAAAGAAAGTCATGCTTCTGGGTTGAAAGAATATAAGATATACACAGGCATCAAAATACAAGAGAGATGAGAGAGAAATAGGCAGGAATAGGACCCTGAAGACAAGAAAAAGGATTTCGAGAGTGATTGTGGAAGGAAGTCAGAAGTCACTGTGGGACTCAGGTAATGGAGTGATATCATGGGGAGAGGCCACGAAGCAAAAGCTTCTAGCTATAGAGTGTTAAGACTTAAGGGAGTGAAAGATGTGAGAGTTAAGAAAGAATAAGTCTGCAGGAGGAGAAAGGACTCAGAGATTGACCAAAGATTAACAATAGGGGAGGAAAGCAAAAGCTGGACTTTGATTGTAATTGAGAAAAAGAATTGACAATACTCCTTTTTCTTTTGCTTGGTGTTCTTTATGCTCTCTTCTCACATACCCCGAGCAGAATTTTGCCTTGAAATGAGAGATTTCATGTGGTCTGAGAGTTTACATTGCTGATATTATTTGGAAAACACTCAAACATTAGAGTGAGGATTTTCAGTGCAGAAAATATCAGCCTTTTCTAACAAAGTAATATCATTAAGTAGCAGACTGAAATAGGGAACAACTTGGAGAGTACTTCCAACTAGACAGATTTAAAAAACTCAGAACTTAGAGACCACTGTGTAAGGCTCCTCAGTTTAAATCTGTCTGAGTGTCTCCCTGACTTAGGTGGGGGGATAAAGGGAGAGTACAAATTTGTGAGCTAATCAACAGATTTTACATGCTGTTTTTTCAAGTAATTTCACTTGCAAAGACATGTGCAGACTCCTTTGCAAAAGCAGTGGCCAGATGCTTGCCAGACTCATTTATTTGCCTGAGTGTCAAGCCTTCAACCAGGGAGTCATATACAATTGCACACACTATTTCATATCTCTGGCAAGAGCATGAATTGAAATCTACCAGTTTCCATTAATCATTATATAATTCAGAAACTGTTCACCACAGTCATCAATCGAATTTATATGTGCAGTGCAATTTGCAAAGGGTAAATTCATGTACCTTATTTGATTAGTCATGTTAAGTGCAATAATATCAGATCTTTACTTTCTTCCTCTTTGTAGACAGTTTTCATCAGTCCAAACTGATCACTGTGGCCATCACAGCCTTAGAGAAAAGTGCATATTGCTTTTTCTGCTGGAAAAAGGGAAAAGTGATGATATAACAGCCTGCTTCCTGACAGACTGTCTAATCTTTATATTCTCATTTATCTCGTGCTGGGAAATTTGTACATTTATGTAAGCTTCACTAGTTCCAGGTAGCCAGCTTTGATTAATGGTTTCTCTGAGAAAGATTTCTTAACAAATTATTTTGATTTATATTGTATATCAGCCTGTGGTTTCTTTATTTCAAAAAATTATGGTGTCAGTTAATTTTATTTTTAAGCTAACTTTTTAAGTTCTGAACTTTGTCAGTCATTCTGATGTTCTTACTTCAGCGGAAAAGTTCAAACCGATCCACTTTGACCCTATCTGGGTTTGGGTCTATTTCACATTGAGTTACCAGCAAGGTATTTGAGAGTCTAGTCAAGAGAAGTTGTCAAGCCTTCAGTAAGACAAACTAGATGCAGGACTTTATTAACCTTCTTGGTAGGTCAGACATAAGACATGCAGAATATTCAAATTTATTTATAATAACATTTGTCTAATACTTCTGAAGAAGGAAGCTGGTAACCTCTCTCCCCCACTCAATTTATTGCTTCAATAAGCTTGTAGAAATAGGTTCCCTGTGAGCAGAAACATGTCAGTGTAAAATTTCCTGAATCTTCAGAAAAGAACCTGGAAAGAAAGTTATATTGTAATATATTGAATCAAACTAGATTACACTTAATCACTGTAAGTGGCAACCACATCCTTACATCTTAAAAGGAATTTACTTGGATCACATCAAAGTAACAATCCCAAATGAAGATTGATCTGTGTAACTGTGATCCCTGTACTTTTCTTCTTGTCATGCTTTAATCCCATAAGCTATGAAGATGTAAGAAACAGATCAGCTGCCTAGTTACATTTTACCTAGTTATACTTACTCATATGATCTTCATTTCTGCTTGACAACAGGTAGCCTACAATTTTATCAGGGATGAGAATATATAACAAGTAAAATCAGGAGATGCAGGCTAAGTTCATAGAAAGAGAATGACCTCTTTATTTCTCATCATGCATTTCTCTCCTTCTGTTTAAATAGCTTACTATCCTTCAAGTTAGGAAATTAAGTGGTCGACAGATGAATCATTCCTCTTGCAGGTACTAGAAATATATACACTTGAGACATGAGGTTATTAAAATGTCTGCATGCTACTTATTCTTCTAAAAAGAGTGAAAAAATTCTGCTCAAATACATTGGTGGTTTATGAAAGCCCAGATTAATTAATGAAGTCTAATCATTTACTGTATATACCAAATAGCAAAATGTAGGTTTAAATTTTTATATACTGCTTTTATTTTCTCAGTAAAACACTAGTTCTCTCAATGTTCACTGGTGGACTGTCTTGGAGGTACTGAAAGATGATGGATATATACTCTAGAGATGTTAGATTATTAAAACTGTGGCAAAGTGATGAGCCTGCAGCCATGACCATTGTTATTGCCTGGTGTGTCTTCATGAGCCTTTGGATTCTACTTCTCTCAGTTGTACCTCTGCTGCTCTCCTGTATTTTGTAAGCAGCTGCCTTGTAACTTTTCATTTTCTCTCCTGATCTAAAATCTTTTTTCCCCTTGTCTATGCTTCTCTGTTCTTGTTTGTTTGTTTGTTTTATTTTGGGGTTGTTTATTCTTTTTTTTTCTTTCTCTCTGCTTGTTAACCTTTTGCACACCTTTAAGCTGGAAAAGCAAAACCTTGACATGGTATTCTCTTACACACCTACATTCATGACTAAAGAAACAAAAAGAAAAAAGAATGTTTTTCATCTCATTTGTTGCATTTCTGTGAACACTGAAGGTGACATATAAATTAGACCTAGATTGGCTTCGGTTTGTTTTTTTATTCCCCTACCTTTTCTTCTTTATTCTTTAATGGATGTCTGCATAGTTGCCTTCAGACTCTGAGACTTCTGCTTAGGGAAAACTGATACAGAAGAGTTGATCTTTGGCTGAGGAAATTTCAAAATATTTTAGAGTATTTTGACAAAAGCCAAAACAAGAAATCCTCTACAGACAAGGAAAAGGAGCAGCTAAATCTGATGGTATTACCCCTATTAAAATTAATTACTTCTTTTTTAACCAACCTTCATTAGTGTTTGAAGGATTTTTTTACATCTCTAGGCAGAAGAGTGGCAGAACAGGGGCTATATGTCTTACCTAAGTAAGATATTTTTAGTCTGTGAGTAGGTCTCTGTGAAATGCATGAATTTCTCTTGTCATGTAGCTATTTTACAGCCCTCCTTTCCACCATATGGTGTCCCAAATAAAGTATTTTATTCATATCTAAACTACTTAAACATCATGTGAAAAGTTTCCAGTGATGCCTATGTACAGCTTGCAGATGCTACAAAGAGCCCAGATGCAGCAGATGTATGATGCTGTGGCTAGGGTAAGATCTTGGATCCAGCAAAAAAATAATTCTATTCTACCTACAGGACTATGCCAATACCTTTGAACAGCAGGATATTGCCATATGAGCAACAATGGCTTATTTAAATTCTAGAGTTGTCCCACCTAAGAACTGCTCTCTTATGCTGTCTTTTTCTCTACATTTACTATACAGGGTGTTAACTTCCTTTCTAACTTGGAAATCTCGGATAAGTCCTCATCAGTGACACTCTTATTGCTTCTTAGATTTCAACTATTCTCAAAAAGTTTTAGTAGAATTGTGCACATGTGCATTTGTCTGTGTGGGCACGAACACATGTAAGACACTAGAGTTTAGAAGTACAGCATCTCACAACAGAGAATGGGATAATCATCAATAAGAAGATATTAGCTAGATGAGAGTATTTACATTGTACATGTTAAAGGAATGGCCATCTTTGTAAAGCATCCTTTTAACTTTCATGTCAGGATAGGATCCTCATGGTAGCAATGTGAAGGCGTATGCAACACAAGAAGGTCTGAGACAGCCAGCATGGCTTAACTGGGGGCAAATCATGCCTGACCAATCTAGTGGCCTTCTACGAGGGAGTGACTGCAACGTGGACAAGGGAAGACTGAGCCATGCCAACTACCTAGACTTCTGTAAAGCACAGAAGTCTTCTTTTGACACAGTCCCACACAACATTTTTATTTTAAAATTGGAGAGAAACGGATTTGAAGGGTGGACTATTCTGCAGATAAGGAATTGGGTGGATGCAGCCAAAAAATTGTGGTCAATGGCTCTGTCCAAGTGGAGGCTGGTGATGAGTGGTGTCCCTCAGGGCTCTGTCTTGGGATTGGTGTTCTCCAGTATCTTCATCGATGTCACAGACAGTGGGATCAAGTGCATGCTCAGCAGGTTTGCAGATGTCACAAAGCAGTGCAGTGCAGTTAAAAACCAGAAGGATGGGATTGCCATCCATGGAGAACTGGACAAACTTGAGAACTGGGCTCACAGGAACCTCATGAGGTACAACAAGTCCAAATGCAAGGTGCTGCACCTTGGTCAGAGCAATTCCAGGTAGAATGGGAGATGAACTCACTGAAAGCAGCTCTGCAAAGAAGAACTTGGGGTTTTTGGTGAATGCAAAGCTGGACATGGGCCAGCAGTGTGTGGTTGCAGCCCAGAAGGCAAACTGCATCCTGGGCTGCATCAAAAGAGGAGTGACCAGAAGGCTGAGAGAGGTGATTCTGTCCTTCTGCTCTGGTGAGATTCCACCTGGGGGTACTGTGTCCAGCTCTGGGGTCCTCAGCAAAATAAATATGAGGATCTGCTGCTTCATGAGGGCCACAAAACTGATCAGAGGGCTGGAAGTTGATCAGAGGGCTCACCTATGAAGACAGGCTGAGACAGCAGGGGGTTGCTCAGCATGGAGAAGACAAGTCTCCAGAGTGATGTCATGACAGCCTTTCAGTACTTAAAGGGGCTTATAAAAATGAGGGAAAGTAACTTTTTACACAGCGGATAGTGATAGGACAAGGAGAAGCAGTTTTAAATTAAAAGAGGACAGATTCTTTACTGTGAAGGTGTTGAGGCACTAGAACAGGTTGAACAGAGATGACATGGATGTTCCAACCCCAGAAGTATTCAAGGCCAGGTTGGATGGGGCCCTGAGCAATCCGCTTTAGTGGGTGGCATCTCTGCCCACGGTGGGGTGTTTAGGTGATCTTCAAGGTCCCTTCCAACCCAAATAATTCTATGATTCTGTGTCCCTTTTTTTGCTGAGCTCAAACTGCCTCTTGCTCAGTGCTGGGAACTTGGTTGCATTCAGGCAAATCCTGCCACTGTGCAGGTACAATATGCTTTCTCTTCTTTTCTTCTGGGTCTCTTGCTCTGTTGGGACTGCAGCTCATTAACAAATGCAAAGAAATAAGAGTCAGAAAAAATTTAGAGAGGTTAATGGGGGGAATGAATCCCACTCACCCCTAAGTAAGAGCCCTGCAGACCCCTTACCCTTTTATCCCTTGTGTAATTACAATCCAAGTAAGATACAGGGGTTGGTTAAGGGAGAGAAACTTACTTTATAGGGCATGAAGCCAGATGTAGGCAAATTTAGTCTGCTGCTAGCAGAAGTGACAGATAAAATTCACTTCCCAAATTTCTATGCAAGTCTAGTACAAAGAAAACAAAAGACAATTTAGCTGCTTTCCAGACTGCAGAGCTGTCCAATCTGCTGTTAAAAAACATAACTGCATCGAAAACAATTAATATTTTTGTTTCCAGTGTGAAAAACTATTTGTTCTGGATGTTAAGTGGTTGTCAACAGTAACAAGCATTTTTGCAGTTCAGCCAGAAAGCATGCACCTTCTCAAAGTAATGGCTGATGCAGCTATTGTGCTGCAGTCATGACAATGACTGAAATAAGACCTTGTGATTCTGAAAGGCAGGCAAAAGAGAAAAATTTCCCAAAAGACCTAATATCAAAACAAAAAAATACCTTAATCAGGCAAGCCTATCCTCCAAAAATTCTGATCGTAGAATTGATAATGATTGTCACTTAAGCTTCCAAAACTTCAGCTGGAAATGTATAAAAATAGTAGTTATCAAAATTAAAGCTGCTTTTAGCATTCCTCCCAGTTGAAATCCTAGTTACCCACCTGACTACACAACAACAGATGTTTCAGTCTCCGTGAAGTTCCCCGACCTCAGCTGGGATTTGCTGTGCTGCACAGATTCGTGTCCTTAGGGCCATTTGTACAGGTTTTCAGAGGAACATCACAACCAAATGAAGGCTTTTCTTTTCCCTCCTTCCTACCCTCCAATTTTGTTCTTTACTGTTTTTCTTTTCTTTTTTTTTCCTTTTATTTTCTTTTTTTCTTTTTCTTTTCTTTTCTTTCTTTTCTTTTTTCTTTTCTTTTCTTTTTCTTTTCTTCTTTTTCTTCTTTTCTTTTCTTCTCTTTTCTTCTCTTTTTTCTCTTTTCTTTTCTTTTTCTTCTCTTTTTTCTTTTCTTTTTTCTTTTCTTTTCTTTTCTTTTCTTTTCTTTTCTTTTCTTTTCTTTTCTTTTCTTTTCTTTTCTTTTCTTTTCTTTTCTTCTCTTTTTCTTTTTCTTTTTCTTTTTCTTTTTCTTTTTCTTTTTCTTTTTCTTTTTCTTTTTCTTTCTTTTTTTTTGGAGTGGGGGAGATNTTTTTTTTTCCCCTTCTTTCTTTCTACCTCCCTTCTTCCTACACCCCTGAAGAAAAGGGTGCACTCAGGTAATTGAGTGCAATGCCACTCAGGTTCATGTTTACTTTGTCAACTAAATCAACTCACAGCAAAACTCAGAAATAGTTTTTAAAGCACTTAAAACATTCACTTGTAAGGCAGGTAAGTGCTATGTTTACATTATACATCTGGACCTCATATTGTGGTCATATAACAGATCTATTCTGGTCTATTAATGCCTAAAAAAGGTGTAATGGTACCCTGGAGCTGTTCAGTTGTCAGGGATCCCTCAATGTGCAGCTGTTGTAGTGTGAATCTGAAAAAGCTTCTCTGTTTATTCTGAGTTGAAGTCCTCATAGCATTTGCTATTAACTAAAACAGTAAATTTGAACAGAGCTAAATCGCACTGACAAAAATGTACATTTCCTTTCTCTTTTAACGCAGCTGATCTCTGACTGTTACTAGCTTTTAGCTGAAGGCATAGAATGTTTTCAGTACACAGGGGAAGTTGCTGTAACACCAAAGGGAGGCTGATGGCATGGGATAGATGTGTTTGCACTTCTCCTAACTTAAGCCTATGAGGGAGAGAGAGAGACACACACACAAACACACACAAAAATTAAAATGTAAACATACAGCATTTTTAACAGATTATACATAAATTGCTTTTTGGTTTTGGTTAGGATTATTTTGTTTCCTTTTCCCAGGTTATATTTTTCTTTTGAAATATACAGTGGATTTTAATTTATGAAATCTTATTGAAAATTTAGTACAGTATGGTATTTTTGTACCTCCATTCCCAATAGCTCTAATATTCTTAGACAGTCGGCAAGATGTCTGGCTGTCTCCAATATGAATAGCTGAACATTTCTTGTGAAGAATGGAATGCACTGCGTTGCTGGAATTGCATGAAAAAAGTCTTTAGCAATATGGAAAAGGCTCTGGGACCTTGGATGTCAGTTCTGGGAGAGATTAATTTATAGGTAGAACAATCTTTCTCCTCGAACTGACATCTGAGATCCCAGAGGCTTTCTCCATAACTCTGAAGATTTTCTTTTTTTCATGATTTTCCAGCATTATAATGCATGATGTGTGTAAGATTCTTAAAAATTTCACACTCAAAGCAATAATGACAAACTTAGGATTGAGAAAATGCCCACCCTCCTTTCAATATTACTGAATAACTTCTGGGTTTAGCAGTAATTTGCTTAAGAAAGTAGGAAGAAGCTCTTTGCAATGAAGGGCAAAGGAGATCAGAGTTCAAAATTAAATGGCTACGTTTACTTTTTATTGAAACCTCTTGTATGTGTTCAGAATGAGTAAATGAGTCAGTCTTGAAGAATAAGCTACAAAGTCTCCATATATCTAAATTAGACAGTACATCATCATTTTTATGCTCCTTTTCATTTCACCTATTACAGTAGCTCATCATTACCTACACTTCTCAAAGAAATTGCCGAAGCCTACACATTTTCCTTAGACAACACCGTGAGTTTTCTGAGTTCCCTTTCTTAAACACAACAGTCAATATGAGTCTATAGGAGTTTGCCATTGATTTGAACGGAAACTCTGCTTGGTCTCACTGATTTGAGATAACTCTACTATCTCAGCCCAACCAATGTTGATTGTTTCACTTGAACAAAGAAGAAAGTCCTCACAACAATCTCTTCTCTTTCCTCCACATATAATACTCCAATATGCAGGGCCTTATACATTTTTCATTGCAGAAGTAAATCCCTTAAGGAAGCTTATTATTAGACAATTTGATTCTGAACATATCTGGACATAACAGAATCACAGAATAAGCTGAGTTGGAAGGGACATTTAAGGATCATCAATTCCAACTCCTGGCCCTGCATAGCACCATCCCCAAGAGTCACACCAAGTGCCCAAGAGTAGTGTCCAAATGCTTGAACTCTGTCAGGCTGGTGCTGTGACCACTTCCCTGGGGAGCCTGTTCCAGTGCCCAGCCACCCTCTGGGTGAAGAACCTTTTCCTGATATCTAACCGAAACCTCCCCTGGCACAGCTTCAGGCCTTTCTCTTGGGTCCTGTCACTGGTCACCACAGGGAAGAGATCAGTGCCGGTCCCCTCTCTTCCCCTCAAGGGGAAGTTGTATTCAAGGTGAGGCTGCCCCAGTGCAGAGCAGAGCAGGACAATCCCCTCCCTCACCTGGCTGGTGATGCCGTGCCTGATGCACCCCAGGACACGGGTGGCCCTCCTGGCTCCTAGGACACTGCTGGCTCATGTTCAACTTGTCGTTGATCAGTACCTCCAGGCCCCTTTCTGTGGCACAGCTTTCCAGCATCTCATTCCCCAGTCTGTCTGTTGCCCCATCCCAGCGTTGCCCCATCCCAGGTGCAGAATCCGGTACTTTCCCTTGATGAACTTCACACGGTTGATGATTTCCCAGCACTGTAATTTGTTGAGATCTCTCTGCAGGGCCTCCCTTCCTTTGAGGAAGTCAGCAGCTCTCCCAGTTTTGTATCATCTGTGAGCTTGCTTAGTATCCCTGCCAGTCTTGCATCCAGGTCGATAATGAAGATGTTGAAGAGCTGAAGAGCACAGGGCCTAAGATGGAGCCCTGTGGAACCCTACTAGTGACAGGTCACCAGTCTGGATGTCACCCCATTCACTATAACCCTTTGTGTCAGACCCAGGTCGCATAAGGTGTTTATCCAGCTGTGGGTTGGACATTTAGTCCAGAAGAATACTCTGAGAGATTACATCAACTGGCTTCCCTCGATCAACCACGTGAGTTACCTTGTCATAAAAGGAAATTATGTTTGATAAGCAGGACTTTCCTCTCATGAAGTTGTGCTGGCTGTGACTGATGACTGCTTCATGTTTCAGGTGTTTTTCAACATCTCTCAGGATAATCTTCTCCATAACTTTGACAGGCACTGAAGTGAGACTGACATACCTGTAGTTTCCAGGATCCTCCTTCTTGCCCTTCCTGAAAATTGGGACAATATTTGCCAGCTTACAGTCAGCTGGGATCTCTCTGGTTTCCCAAGATGGCTGAGAAATCATGGAGAGAGGTTTTGCGATGGAAAGGTAAAAAGTAAATTTCCGTGGAAATTGTCAGAGTTTGCAAATCAGTCCAGTTAAGGATCTTGGTTCTTATAAAATCCTTATCCATTAAAAAGCACTGATGTTGTAATGTTCTACTTCAAGTGCACAACTCTAAAAGTATCTTTCAGTATTATGGCAGAATAATAAAACAGACTACTCCACAGATTCTTCAGAGTAGTAACCCTGAGTGTCTTCAATAATTGAACTAATTGTTAGAAAACAGTTTAAATTACATGAAACTCAATTAGTAAAATAAACAGCAAAACATAAGCATCCCACATTTTTCAGATTAGTTAAAAAATATTCTATTAGCACTGATTTGCCATAAACCTGCTGGTTTTTAAAAGTTTGGTGGTGGAATAAACAACAAAAAATTGCCTGTCACTTGAAGGAAATAATTAGATAGCAAAAAGCTGAAAAAAATGACATGATGAGAAGAGGCCATCTTCCAGTTCAATCGTTTAATCAGCATCTCTTTCTTTTCTTCTGGGTTTTCCTGCCAAGCTGGAATATTGTGTTTTCAATATGTAATGTATTGTATAGCAACATCAGTCAGTGTTCGGGAAGAATACAGAAACTTTAAAACACCACACATGGATACATAACAATGTACTATTAAAATATATTAAGATACTCTATTCAGCAGCATCATTCTGTCTCTGTACAAATGAATATGTGAATCAATTATTTCAGATCAGCTGTCAAATGAGTGGAAAAAAAAATTTCATTTCATCACAAAACAGTGCTGAAAGCGTTAGTTAATGTGGCATTTTTCTCAGGGAAATAACTAAAAGTAAAAGTTTACTCTAGGTACAGAAGCACATTTTGCTAGGTTGAAAATAAAAGATTTTATTTATTTTATTATTTTAAATCCTTTTTGTGCTCTTCATATTGCTGTTATTTTGTATTTACTTCATTAAAAAACAACAACTAAACTGTCAAGACATTCAGGTTTTCTTAACGCACAAACTTTTCTTGTTGAAATTATTGAGAGAACTTTATATGATTTCAGAAATAACATGAATCCTACCTTCCACGCACCCCAACATAGATTTATTTTGGTGAAAAAAGTATTTAGTGAAAAATGCTAATAAAAACTTCATTTCTAAATGTTGAATGCTGATGAATCTGTCCGTAGCAGAACGATAGACAGTAGAAGACCCTTCTTTACATGCATAATATTGCTGAAGTATCACTGTAGGTTAAGTTCAAATGCTAAAGTCATCCCTCACCTAATGCTTTTGAAGTCACTTAAACCGTGATCAGGTTTTAGCCATGGTGGTTAGAGAGGCAGTTGTGCTTTGATCTCACAGCTTTTCATTACTTAGAAGTTCACAGTGTTTAGTGTGCCTGTAGCATGGTGCAAGACAGAAAGTACCACTCTCTCACCCAGCACGTTCAAAAAGTTTTGTCTCTCATACTGAGGCAGCTCTATTAACTTTGGTGAGACTGGTGCAACTGGAAAGAGAAACTAGACTAGCAATTACCCTGTTGCTCATACTTACTTTAGCTGCGTATATTTATCCATGTCTCTAAAATGCATTCCATAAAAATGTACAGCCTGCCAAACAGTGATGTATAGTGTCAGTTTAATGCTGTGCTTTGCACTTCGCATTCCTCCCTCCGATTCCTATTATAGGTGGCCATCACTAGACTTGGATTCAAGGTAAGAAAGATTTTCCTGGCAGCAATGCCTGTTTCTAAGCAGACTCCATGAGTAATTGTGTGGGCAGCTTTTGAGTTGCCTGTGGGTCACTCATGATTAGACTGCTGATGAGAAATCTGAGCTACCTTCTCCCCTTGCATGTCATTTCCTTTTAATTCACTTTGATTCAGGGAATGTATATATTTTTTTAATCTAGCTATGAATAAAAATAAGCTCCTGTAAATCCAGTTACTGCAACTGTACAGAAACAGGCCTGTTGTAAGACAGTATGGGAATATGTGTATAACACTACAAATCTACAGACTTCATGAAGCTTAGGATATCCCGAACTTTTGATGTCTCTCCCCACACTTTTATTTTGATGCATACAGAAGGGGCAAAATACACACAGTTTTTCCTTTGATTATATGAAGGCACACATTTATTTTAGAGGAACAGAACGAAAATTATTTTCTTTTTGAAAAAGCCTTGCATTATAATGTAAAAGCTGTAATTTGGAAAGGCCACAATCCTATATTTGGAATCACTAAAATGTTAGTGGAGAAAACTAATTTTTCATCCTCAAAGTTTTCATTTATTGCTTTCAATAATAAAATTTGCATTTCCATTCTGGTGGAAAAAAAGAAATCCTTGTCTCTTTCAGTAAAACAGACAGAGATAGGAAGCCAGATAATTGCTGTGTGCTTGTACCTAACAAAGAGGGACAATAACAAAATGTAATGTTTTTGAACTAAAACTGAATTTATTTGCGACGAATATTGATGTCAGGAGGAAGATGTGGGATGATTTCTGCATTTGCTTTTGACACCATCAGTTTTCAGAGCAGAACAAGTGCTGTTTGTAAAAAGGAAAGGTCTCTGCCTGGAGCTCACAGGGGTTTTGAGCGAGCTTAGTAGCTGCTGATGTGCGGTTTATAAATAGAAAACTGCTTTAAAAGAGTGTGCCAATGTCAACTCTGCTTTCTGTGGTGTCTCATGGCGCTGACAGGGATTCACAGCACCCATCTCAATGTTCCGATGACGAGGAGTGTGGAATGTCTGAGGGAAGACGTGAAGGCAGGGTAAGGATGGTAGAGTTTCTGATTAATTATGAAGAAAATTAAAAGGAAACTGTATATATTCAGATTCTACTATAGAAAGTATATACAAAGAAAGAAAGCTACAAGTTGTAGCCTTGAGTCAAACACAGCACCCATGAGGCAAGCGATAGTTTTGCAACCAGCTCCTGTTTGCAAGATTTCACCCCTAATTAAACTCTGAAGCACCCAGGAATATAGAGGTCAGTGATTCAGCTTTTCTTATTGAGATTGAAGGTTGTTGCCAGCCCCTCTTGGGTGAACAGAGTTCTGGTGTTTCCACTTGTTCTGGAATAGCAGTTGGGTTAAATCAGAAAACAGCACTAAAAGCATGATAATTTTAGGTGACTGTTCGGTAATAAACACATCTGAGTGAACTGTATATTTGCTACCTGTCTATTGTGGGATTCTTCAATACTGAGGTTGGTTTTGTATTTTTTCAGTACTTAAAAATGTAATATTTTATTCATAGGAAATCTGCAATCTGGCAATTGCTCAGGACAGGAGGAACTATTGTTTTATGAGCTTTACAACTTTGCCCAACATATGTTTGAAAATCAAGAAGGAGAAACATATGTCAAGGGATTCTGCATTGCAAAAAGTCTTTTGAAAGGGAAAAGATTACAAGAAGACAGAATGAGAAAGTGTATTAAAATGAAAGGAATCCCATGAATATTCAGTCAGTAACTCTTGTCACTGCTGATATCCACTAAGAGCACCAGAGTACTGAGCAGTATGAGTTAGGTGAGGAAAGGCAGACGGTACATCTTTACCCCCTTCAGACATTTTGGCACAAAAAGCATACATTAAAACTTAAGAGATCGTTGTCTAATATATAGCACATTGGAATCCATGTTTGCCTTCAACTTGTGTTGCACAGGATGGACATAATATTACTACAGAACTGAAAAGATATTCAATTTTTTTTTTGTTTTTTTTTCAAAGCAGGCTTTAATAGTTGTTTTAGAACTCTTTAGCAGCTCCTGACAAGAAAGGGCACCATTCAACATCAAATGCATATCTCGTGTCAGAGATAAAAGGTCAAAAATATATGGCAATGTCCACTGAATGGAGTGAAGATTAAAATTGTAGCAGGCCTGGTTATCTGTGTCTTAGTCCCTCTGCTAAGCTTCTGCATTTAAAGATAAGCAGAATTTAATGGGAACTCTTATTTTCCCTTTTTAAAAAAAATTAAATATCTATAACACAGGATTTAATTTACTTTCAGTAGTATTGTTATGTCTTGCAATGTCTGTAAAATTGTATGATACAGCTGTTATGCTGAATAAATTTTATCTGGCCTAGACAATTAAATTATTTTGAAAACATTGTTCTTCATACATAAGAGAATGTTAGCTATTTAATGAACCATGTGAGGATTTGAAATTTCTGCTTCTCTAACAATTACACCTTGCACTTGCCTATCTGAAAGACGGGGAAAGGAGAGTCAAGAGTAAAGGTTAATGCCTTTGACTGAAATATTCCTAAGAGCAGATACTTCTACTTAACTGAGAAGGAAAGTGAAATAAAAAAATCAGCTGAAGGAGAGAAAAAAACACATACAATATATGACTCTGAAAGTTGTTTACAGACATTTACCTTTCATGTCTTTTACAAACATCTCTGAGTACGAGGAAATGCAGGTCTGTAGTACACTCCAGGACTAAAGTGTAAACATCAGTTTAGAAAGAGCACAAGTGAACAGTGCCAAATTATTCGTCTTTTGAAAGTAAACATTCCATACACTTAAGTCTTAGGCTAACATTTCTGCCCTCACCAATACTATAACTGAAGGTGTTCCATCTTGTTTCAACATATACGAGTCTGGTGGGGGCAGTAGGTCCACACACATACATGTTTTATATAATCCTTGTACCTGAAGCAACATGCTAGTGTATTCTACAATAAGCATATACCATTGATGATAAAATAAAGCAAAATAAGCATTTAAGTGTAAATTTTAAATGAAATAAATATTTTTTTCATCTGTGTTAAACCACTGAAAATAGGGGTACCATTCAGTACGTATTCTGAAAAATTTTATATTTATGTATTTTATCTAAAAATTAATTCTGGTGGAAAAATATTTGAAAAAGCCTTAAATTGGATCTGTTTGTCCTATGTAGCCGTAGTCTAAAAATTTGTAGTAAAATAGCTCTTTTTTTAATTTTAGAACAAGCTAAATATTTGAGGTGGTAGAATTTATTGTGTAAACACAAGCACACATATTAAATGCTACTAGATCTGAAATAAACAAATAATATACAACAATACTGTACTTTTTTCTGTTTTCCATTATTTGCACTAGCTTAGGCTGAGCAAAATCTTTAATGTAATATGCCTAGAAATAAATAAAAGCATGTGTTTTCTAACCCAAAGTTATCAAACAGATAAAGTGACAATGAAAATAAGAAAAAATGAATCCCATGAATTCAGTAAAGAATAAAAATACCGCATAAATTATATGTCCATTTTTTAACAATTTTGTATTTTCTGTAGACATTGAATAGTGGGGTTATCATGCTTAATTTATAATACCTGCCAGGATATCAATACTGGGCAAGATGCTGGTACTGAAGAGATGATGATTATAAATGTATGAAATTCAATACTAAATACAATACAAAAAATGATTGATTCTGAATTTTGCCATCACCTGCTATGCTCTCTATAGCCTCCGGCTTTCTAAACCCATTTGGCAGAGCTGTGTTTCTTTCTACCCTAGTGCTGTCAAAAGAATGAACTGGGGAAACCTTCCCCTTCAGTCCCTAAAGCTGTTTTTTTTTTTCTCTTTCAAAGCAGCAGACCAGAGCATAATTGTTGGGCTTAAAGTACTAGAGGTGTCTATGCTGGGAGTATCTCCTCGTATATCCCAAAATCTGACAGTAAAGGGAAAGGGAAATTCAGCACCAACAGCGCCAATGTATGAGGCACCCTACAACACAGGACAAAGGCCACCAGCAGTAACTCCAGCTCCCTATGAGATCAGATAACCTGCAGAGAAAGAGGCAGCTGGGAAATAGAGATCTCAAATTCTACTCCTTTTTCATACAAAAGTTTTATTAGTACTACAATATTTTCTAGTATTGAGGTAGTTGTTCTGATTCCAATAATGTGCTATATTTAAATGGTGTTGCTCATCAAATATATGTATGCTTTTGGATTGTCAACTAAAGCATGTACTTACTAATGGACAGATAAGAAATACTTATTCATATTTGTTAGTATGCGTTTATTTTTTAAAAACTTTTGTTTTACTCACCTAGTTGCAAGAACAGTTGCAGACTCAATGGGTACAAACTACTGAACACATGTAGATGCTATCTCTAATATTTACTAGTAATTTCTCAAATACATTCTGGTCTGACTCACCTGTATGACATCACATCACAGGACATCAGTAATACCTCTGGTCTGACTCCGTAGAGTTGCATAGGTTTTGTACCAGTCAAATCATCACATGAAACCATAGCCAGCTGCTGAAGCCACCACTCACGCTGAGGTAACCAGGTTCCCACACAGAGCACACTGGGCCCAGATACACAGACTACCTGAATTAGGAGTAAAACATGGATAAAAAGATTGTATTTACACACACAATTGCATATAAAAAGCTAAAGAGAGAAGCATATACCTGATTACACATATGTCCCTTCCACATGAAGGATCCTTCAGTACGAATTGTCTCGGAGCTAATGTATAAGCCCAGTCAATTGTACAGTTATATCTCATTGTAGATAAGACAAGAAAGAATGAAGCTGCAATAACCAAACAGGCTTGTTTCTGTTGTTGCTGCCCACTGCAGCACCAGCAATTCTACAGTGCTGATCAAGTCCAGCCACTGAGTGCAGAAAACCTCTCTCAGTCTTCTCAGCTCTGACTGATTAGCAAAACACAGCAAAGCAAATCACCCATCGGAATAGCGAGCTGGTTGTTTAGAGCCCAAGAAAAGAAATGTGGAGGACAAAGAAGACTTCGACTCACTTTGGGTCTGAATTTAAAATTCACAAGCCAAAATTAAGCTGTCTCAGAAAACTTTCCTGCTTGAAGTAACCTGTTTACAATGCTTGGGTTTTATGCAGTTTTCTTTAACTCAGATTGTTTACTCAGACTCCTGTGAATCCTCTAACTATCCTGCAGAACATTGAGAAGTATGCTACTTCAGGGAAAAATGAAACCTACAAATCACCCATCTCTTTTCAAGAGAATACAGAAGTAAGCTGAAAACAGAGTTTCACACATGATCTACAAATGTATAGCACAAATGCTGCTGAACTGACGCTTCCTGAAAAATGTACAACTTGCTCTGGGCATAAGTGTTAAGTCTGACACTTCCCTGAAGTATCATTACCCTGTGAACATGAACTGTGGCCACCCAAGAAATCCCCAAATGACAAGTGATTTCCCTGGAACTGGCTACCCTGGTTAATATCAAGCTGGCTAGTAGTGAACAAGAAAAACTGTTATTAGTGAGCAAAATGACAAAAAGTGAGAAGTGAAGAAGAATTATGATGAATGAATATAACTCAATATACTAAGCTGTATCCCTAGAAGAACCAGATAAATTAGATGTAGGTTGCATCTGAAAAGAGCAAGAGGGAAGAAAATATTCATCATGGAGTCAAAAGTGTTTCAAATTTTTGGTCTTATAAGAAGGTGTGCTACCCATTGGAGAAGCAGAGGACTTGAAGAAGCATGTGATGATGTCTCCAGGAGAAAAAAAATCTCTCAACAAAATGCAGAAGAGAACTGGGACCAACCAACAGACATGTTTTATGCCTGTGAGAAAGGTTTTCTTACCTTAGGGAAGAAGATAAAAGAAAACTTAGATGGCTTCATTGTTTTGTGTGTCACAGAATGAGGAAAAGGATAAATAGAATACATAAACCCACTAATCATTATAGGCAAAACTAAACAAAATAAAGTATTTTGTACAGAACCTCAAAGAATTTATATCCATCCATACATATACACACACACGAAAGGGACCATTCCTACTACCTTCAAGGTTGGAAACCAGAAAAGATGTAAAGGCCAACTATCCTCCTAAACTTCTTTCAGCAAGAAGACTAGACAAGCACAACCAGCATGTAGAGCGAATGCCTTAATGAGCAACACCCGAAATTCTCCAAGTACTAGAAGCCATGCTTCCCTTCCAACTAATGATGGACTTTATCTGTCTTAGATAATCATGAAGGGCCACCTCTGCAGCCCATGCCACAAAAACCTTGCCACCTAAGTGCAATACGGATACTTGTGTGCAATGCACATGTGGAGGAAATTTATATGAATGCAGCAGCATGCTAATTCATGCAGAGCTGGTTTATTGAATAATGAGTGATTTATATCCTTGAGAGTCTGATCCTTTATATCTATTACACAGTTGTAAAAAGTTTTAGTTCCTCAAAGTCCATTTCGAGGAGGTCATACACTGTACTATATTACTAGAGACAAAAGTAATATACAAATAGAAAACAAACAATCCATGCCTCATCTGAACTTAAGGAAAAAATTATCTGGTTAGAATGAAAGAGCTCTTTTTTTCTGGTGGGCTTATCTCCAAAAGTATACTTTATGAATGTAAATTTGAACACTATTTCCAAAAGTGGAAATTTCCCAAAGTAACAAAAATTCACCAGAGCCCTCAATACAAAGCAGAAGGTGTAATATTCTGATAAATAAATATCATAAATAAAGTTAAATAAAAATGATAAAACCGAGTCAAGGGAGCTTCAGATGATTTATGCCGGGTGAAGGTCTTTTTCATGTAATTGAAGCGTTCGCAGTTAGACCTAAGTATATTTTTCTCAGGTGGTATCCAAGCTATTTTTCCTTAAAATATCTCAACTGTAACATGTCACCTCCAAAAACAGTTCTACAGAATTTTTCGCCTGAGGATGGCCTTTGCAAAGATAGATAGATATATATATATACACACTCATACCTGGCTAGCAACCCCAGCTTCTTCCAGAAAGATTCTTTGCTTCTGTTTAAATGTCAAAAGTAGCCTACAAAACCAAACTGTTGCCAAACCCAGACTGTGTGAATGTCACAGTGATGCATGCTACATACATACTGTTTACGCACTTTTATGCATGTCAAATTCTGTCAGATTCACTTTAAAGAAATGCTGTATTTCAGAAGCAGCTACCTGCAGCCTACAGTAAAATAATACTCATGCTCTGCATGGGTCAGTAGTTACCAGAGTTTCCCAACATCAGGATGAATAAAGGTACTTTGAACATCTGTTTCTGAAGTTTTAACACATCCCAGTTTCTACTATCAGAAAAAGGCCTTATTAAAGTATTTCAGATACGTTTATCGAAATTACTATTTGCCATACTTCTACATACAGTTAGCATGGGGGTTTGTTTCTTGATTTCTGGTGTGTCTTTGGTATAACTGTAAATTTTCTTGTCATGGAAAGATCTCTTGGATAGTTATCCTCAGATTTCTAAAGATCAAATTATTATGTCCAGTGCTATCAGATATCACTTGCTATGTCATTGAGTTTCACATATGAGGCTATAAAAATTGATATATTTCATTCTGGGTCAGCAAATTTTCAGACTGAAACCCTTGGTTATATCACATAAGTCCAAAGCTAATAGTCCCGTGTCTACATGGAGCCCAACGAAACCACAACTCCTTAGGGATAAAAGGAGTGTGAGTTGATCCCGTTTATAATCGTATCACTCTCATGATAATTCAACACAGCGAAATAAAAAATATCATATTCGTGTCTCTCTACTCAAGAGATTATTTTTTGAATGTGTGTGCCTTTAGCTTCTCCTCTTTTGGTGTTTGTAAGTCACTGCTTTAATTAACAAATTAACTTCTCTTGTCATCAACAAAACCCCGAAATCCTCAATCACGCAAATATCTGTATTACATTTTGGTGTCAAGGTTTTTGAGGTATGGGCTGCAGAGGTGGCCCTTCTTGATAATCTAAGATACGTAAAGTCTACCATTAGTTGGAAGGGCAGCGCAGCTTTTGGTTATATCCAGTGAGAGAACCAGAGACAACAGACACTTAGTGAAATACAGGAAGCTCCATCTGAACATCAGGAAACACTTTCCACTGTGAAAAAAAGTAGCTGAGGTCGGGGTGACTGAGCACTGACACAGGTACCCATGGAGGCTGTGGCGTATCCCTTCTTGGATTTGTTCAAAAGCCATCTTCAATCAGGAACATTTTAACTGATTTTTTTCCCCCCAACCCTTCCTATTCTCCGAAATTCAAGAAAACACACTGACTTTGGGGTCAGTGGTTTCACCATGGTGTTCATGGTGGTGAGGGAGGTATTACAACAAGTTGTCAACATCTGGAGTCCCTTTGTTAGAAGGGACATGGTGCTCATGTTTATGATTTTTTCTTCCAATCTACAGCTCCAGATTGTATCCAGGTTTACTATGTGTGGTGCCTTTTACAAATGTCAGGTACTGTTTCTTTGTGGGTTTTTTTACCCCTAAAAATGGTTTTGTCCAGCTGTAGATCTGCATTATTTTTTAAGTGACCATTACTGAGCTGGTTATAGATGTGGAATCTATAGTGCTAGGGGAAACTCAGATTTGGCAGCTCAAGACATAAGGCTGTTGGAGCTGCATTCCCCCAGCTCCACATTCCCAGCTCCGACAGTAGTGAGGCTGAGTGGGATGGACCTGGGCACAGTGTTTGTTCCTCAAGAGTCTGTAATTTGTATTCCTGCCTCCCTGTGTCCCAGTGATCCTCTTATCTTGTGGAGGTGGGCCTCTAATGGGGTGATGATTCCTGTGATGGGCCTTAGAGGAAATAGACCAGAATTTGAGCTCTCCCATCCTCTCTTGTCTCTGTCCTCTGTTGTGGGTGCAGATGAGATTTTACTACATAATCTCGACATCTTGTGACCCATTCCTTATCACTACACACTTGCGCTGTTTGTGCTGCACCTCTGATTCATGTTTCTCTCTACGTACTTATATTAGAGTCATAAATATCTCTTTCTACCTGGAAAAATTGCTTCTAACCTGTATATCAAACTACAATACCACACAAATATAAACAATAGTAAACCAAATTAGATATGGGTGACTGATCCATAGTTAGAGAGATGCTTCCACAGTGAAATCAAGTAAGACCTTGAGACAGGTCAAGAGAAACACACTCAGAGCAGACTTGACAAGCCTCTTTCCTGAGCCTGTGCAAACTCAGTAGAAAGCTAATGGCCTTGTACTAGCACTGGCAGTACCATAATATGGGGCTACATTGTTACACTTTGTCACAATCAAGCAATCAGGAACATGGGGTCCAGTCATCCAGACCACATTTTCAGTCCACATCGTCCAGTAACACTCCTTTGGATATGTGCTCTGGAAAGACTTCTAACTGGGTAATCAACTATTCATGACTTTCTAACCCAGTGACTCTCAGAGTATGGTTTTGTGATATACAAAGAATTTTTTAAATTCCCTGGATGTTGACTTTGTCCCCTGTATTGTCATGCCCTATAAACTTCTCCATGCACTGTAAATGCTGTATTCCCTGCTGCACTGTGGCCTTTGGAAAACAGATCTGCATGGATGGGTGCAGACAAACATGAATTCCTCTACTTGTACCTAACCTGAAGAGTGTGAATCAGCGCCTGTTGATTCAAAGATTTGTGTCTTCATCAGCACAATGCTGTAGTTAACAGTAGTAAAATCAGAATATATGAATACCAAGAAAATCGAAAGAATCTCACTAAAAAGGTATAAGTCTCCCATACTAGAGTTGAATGACATGTCTTTATTAGAGATCTCATCTGTTTTTACCCATCCGTGTAGACAGATGTGTATCTGTAGATGCATAGGACCAGGATGTGGTTTTTTTTCTTCAAATTACCTTTCAAAGTGAGCTGCTGAAGGACCACAGTCACATCTGGGCAGTAGATGGAATAACTGGGCTCTTATAAAATCACTATTTATTTCCAGTACACCTTGTAAAATCCCTGTGTTTTCATCAAAATGCCTGAAGAAATACTAGCAACTGCAGTCCTGGTCTGTAGACAATCACAAGGATAGCAATCACTATTTTTCTGATGCTCAATGACCCACCCATTAAAAGACCAGGAAACAATACTGCTAATTGCTAGTAAGGTGTCAGCTACTGATTCCTTTCTTCATTTTTTCAGAATTTTTCTTCTCAAATAGCACTGATGGATGATTTAAAATGTTAGACAGAAAAGCACATGGCTTGTGGGAATTTGTAAAATATCTTGCTAAGAACATCAATGAGAAAAAAGGTTTTAACAGCAGACTCATAACAGAGTGTTCCAGAGTTGGAAGAAAGATTGCAATCCTAACTCTGCACTTATATAATATGGGCAGAAGAATATGGGCAAAAAATCTTTATATAGGAGTTCAAATTGCCACTTGAACTCCAACTGGGAATTTGTATTTGCAAAATTTTTTGTCAGTTAATAAGCCTTCTCAAAATAGGCACTGATTATTAACTTAGAAAATAATTGCACAAATACAAATAATGCAATATCCTGTAGAATGCCTATGAACTCAGTGGAAATTCAATGTTTATATACAAAGTCAGTGATTTTGATTTTTTTTAATGTCTAGATCTGAACCTTACAGTAGACTGTTGCTACTTTGTCACGGCACTGTAGGAAATTGACATGTAAGAAGACCTATTTAACTTTTCATAAATTATTTTTGAATAGATTTAAAAGCAAATAAGGTATAGACAGATTTTCTCTTTAAATAAGTGATACAAGAAGACATTTTCATCTGGTTTGGTCAGGTCACATCAAATTATGTCACATCACAGAATATGTTTAACCTAATGCAATGAAATACAAGTGAAATGTCCACATCAAAATTTAAAGGAATAATTTAAAACAAAATTGAGAAGTGCAAGAAAGTAAGAAATATAATACTTAGATCTCCTTATTCCAAACATATCTCTGCTTTCTTGTCATAGAAAGATGCCCCTATGTTCTCAGAGTAGGTAGCAGATACTTCATCTCCAGCCAGTTACAAATAATATCAAAAAAAGACAAAAAACCACATACACCAACCCCACCCCTATACCCCCCCACTATGATTTCATTGAAATGCCACTTACTTTTTTCTTTTAATGGATCTTGACAAGAAGATGTTCATGCTGTGTGACTTTGAAAATGCCCTTTTCTGGCAGACAGCTTTCCTGCCAGTGCTACTCTTTTCTGGCTTTAAACAACAGGAACAGGGGCCAATTTAAAGTCCAGGAATTAACTAATTTGAGACGCACAGACTCCCCATGAAGCAATTGTTCGCTTGGATGGACATGCTGTCTTCATTATTCCATAGATTTTGAAGAGCTTAAATATTCAATCACTGATGTACATTCTTTGCACTGTCAGTAACATAAGTGATGTGATTGTCCAAAAAGGAAAGCACATTTCTGTTTCAGAATTCATAGTGTGATATTCCAGCCCACACGGATGGGAATGCACAAAACATACATATATACTAGGATTAAATTATATCCTGTGGAGATGAGTTGGACAGGTTTAAAAGAAAGAGTTTTCAATAGGCTTTGAACAGGATAGTCTGAAGATGTGAATATATGCTTTATTCATCTTATGTTCAAAATATGGAGATTCATTCTGTACTTCCTTTGAAGAATTTTCATATTTTCTACCCTCCCCACTAGCAGGTAGCTTATTTTTGTTAAAATTATTGGGTAACCTCGGTGTTTCTCTCCCAAGCAGTTTGCTTAAGTGTGCTAGCAATTCTTGCTACCTTTCAAATAGATTAAATAATTTCATTTTAACAATGAGGGAGCAATAGAAGACTGAGGAATAAAGGAAAGTAAAATAAAAATAAAGACAAACCCTTGTGGTTTAAAATCTATGGAATTATTGTCTGAAATTCATTTGGAAAAGAAGAAAAAATATTTATCTTTTTCTATATTGTAAAATTGCTCCACTGATCAGTCAATGATTTCATTTTTTTCCCTTAGGTTCCTGCTAGTAATACAAACTCATCTTACAAAGTAAGGATCTGGCAAACAGTACCTCAGATCTCTGAAACTGTGACTGTAACCCTCTTCCCAATAAAGGCCAGTACTGAACCTGAAAGACTGAAATATTAAAGACAGAACATCATGATCTTGGTTACTTAGAACGTAAACTTTCATAAACTAAAACTGTAGCAATGGGAGTGTTTTATGAGGAACAAGATCAAGCCCCTAAAATTTAAGCCTTACATGTGTTAACCAAATTTGTGTCTGAATCTGTTTTCTAATCCAGCCTTGTCTTCCATGCACTGTGCTCCCTCATGGACATGGATATAAACTGATCTGAAGAGGTCCCTGTGATGGGAGAGTCTTTGACATCTTAGCATGTCTAATTTGTTCTGTCTGCTGAACACAGGTAAAAGCATGCAAAGTATGTGTTCTACAAGCATGTCATAAATCCAGCTCTTCCAAAAGACCACAAGAATCCTTTGAATTCCACTTACATCCCTTCAAGAAATTATATGGAAACTTTCAGGAACTTATGGATGTCTACTTCTTACAGAGTGGAAATTTCTCAAAGCTTAATATACTGTTGGGATTAAATTTAAATCTATTTTTTCACGTGTAGAACTAGTATGGACACTTGAGACTAAGTCAAATAGGGACTAAAAATGTTCGTTACTATATAAAAATATTTTTGTTGGACAAAAGGCACAATTTCCAGTGACTACTATGCTAGACTGCACAGACACTTTAGTTAAACAGAAGGAGAGAAGGAGAAACAGACATGCACACAGATGATCTGATAAGTCTGCCAACTGCTTACTCACTTCTTTTAATAACACCTAAAAGTAACAATCTGCTGTCTAGCTAGCAGTATCCAATTTCATTCTGTAATTTTCTCTATGGATGTGTTGTATGTGTCGTATTAAAATACTTAGATATAAATCTGTGGTCCTGATGATCTGTGTTAGATTTAAAAAAAAATCATTTTGCTCTGCTGACATGCTCAAGATAGCACCTAGTAAACCATTTATGGAATCAGAGACCACAGAGCTGTATTATTGCAGCAGTACGAATAAACTAGCTTTACTGACAAGGTTTGAGTCACATTATGTTGGTTCAGCACGTTGTCACAATATCAGAGTCACAGAATTGTTGAGGTTGGAAGGAACCTCTGGAGGTTGCCAGGTCCAGCCACCCTGCTCAAGCAAGGCCACCTAGATCAGGCTACCCAGAGCGATGTCCCGATGGCTTTTGAACATATCCAAGGAGGGAGACTCCACCCCTGGGGAAATCTGTGCCAGTGCTCAGTCACCCTGACCTCAGTTGTTTTTTCCACAGTGAAAGGTGTTTCCTGATGTTCAGATGTAACTTTCTGTATTTCACTGAGTGTCCATTGCCTCTGGTCCTCTCACTGGGCATCACTGAAGTGAGCCTGGCTCTATCTTCTTCACACCATCCCTTCAAGCACTTATGCACGTTGATAAGATTACCCCTGAGCCTTTGTTTCTCCAGCCACAGCTTCTCTCAGCCTTTCCTTATGTGTCTGGTGCTCCAGTCCCATCATAATTTTTGTGGCCCTTTGCTCTCCTCTCTCCAGTATGTCCATGCTTCTCTCGGACTGAAGAGCTCAGAACTGGACACATGTGTGGCCTCCACAACACTGAGCAGAGGAGAATATGCACAGACAATGCTAATATGTTTTGAACAAACCAATGGATGTGAGGCTTATGTGACAACATCAACAGCGCACTAATTACTGTTAAATAGCATAAATGTGCTCAAATTTCCTTGTCAGTTTTGGGCATTGCTAAACAGTGGTGCTTTTAGCCCCAGCAAGTACATCTACATTATCAAACAACAAAACTCTTCATTTTTTTTCCCAAGTGCTAGAATTTGGGTTTGCTATGGTGTAACTATTCATTTTTCCCCAAATGACTTTTGGAATCAACCATCCAGTTGTCTACCCAGTTGTCTCTCAAGATAAGATTCATGTGACTTTCTGACTTCAGAACAACTAATCTTCAGATTCAAAACAGCTTCTAAAACATGATAAATGGGTTTCTTCACATTTGCCTGTCTTTGCTTTGCAAAATCCTTCAACAGTATCCCAGAGGACTTTGAAATCACAAAGATGTCATAGCATGAATTGCATACCTCAGCTTCATTAAAACACCAGCATCATGGGACAGAATACATCCTTGCATCATTTCAAGCACTTGGAATGACGGCAAAACTTCCATGTGGGTGGCATTATTCATCCTCATGTTCCTGTGCATACACATGTATTCCTGTTATTCTATGTCTGTCTGCAGTAAACCACTTCATGATCACTATATTCCTGTACAATTTCAGTTAAGCTAAATGGTGAAATGTTAAGCCATGGAATTAATATACTGCTCATAAAAATCAGCTCTCAATTATGAGACAGAAGCTGTTAAATCTCCATTATGCCTCCATGGAAGCAAAGGTTGAAGTCTGAGTTATCTACTTAGTAGCAAAGTAATCCACACAACAAAGTTAAACATTAGGAACACTCTTACTGTAGGGACATCTTAAAAAAGAAACCACCAAAAACCAACCAGATACCAAAACTCCAAAGGATTCAAGCATGAAATACCCTAAATACATTGCTAAACAAATGCATTGCCAAACAGCTTAAATAACTGTATTGCTTATTGAATTCTCTAAAGAAAGTGAAGGAGATATTTTTTCTCTTCTCTTGATACAATGATTTCTTGCTGATGGTCTCTTCCACTAGAATACACATGCACAGGTGTTAATATTGTATTTGTTCAAGGCTTCAAGGGTTTCAGGAGGGCTGAGGTAAACAAACTCTAGCTGTTTAGAGGCTGGCAATTTGTATTTACTAGATGCCTAAACTTCATCTATGGTCAGTAAGAAGAGCCACCAACAAGAGCAAGATTAAGATAAAACAGGTGTGGAAGTTGTGTAATTTGCAATAATTTCTAGAGGTTCTTGTTTTGTGTAGGAGAAGCCTTCATAAACTGCTTAGATGCTCAATTTTTAGATACTTGAAAGATTTTAAGATGATAGAAGTTAAGTAACATTAATCTCATTATTACTTTCTGCTTAGACCTATCTTGCTCCTTACAAGTGTCTTTAGAATGACAGAACTAGGAGAAATCTCAAAAGTAACAGCATCCCTTCTTTTTTTTTTCAAACCACTTTTGTTAGCAAGCTCCAAGCACTCGAAATAATTCAATGTATTTCTTTACTTTAGAATCTGATCAAAAGCCCAAAGTCAATGGAAGGCATCCCGATAATTCAGTGGGCTTTAAATCCTATTAATATTCCTTCTATTATCCTTGTTGCTTTTTCTCTTATTTGGGATACCAAAGACTGGGAAAAAATTGTTATCTAAAACTACTATTTCAGTTCCTCTCCAACAAATAACTTGAAAAATGATAAAATTTATTACTTGGGTTTCTTTTTCATTTAGATTTTCTTTTAAGATGATCATAATACACCCACATTGACAGTGATAAAATGCAATGGAATACTTTCTTTGCTATGATAAATAGAGACTTAAAAATAACCTTTTGCATCAGAAATTTTTCACTGACACTGTAAAATTTACTCACTTACTGATTAGAGGCATTATAAATTATCCATATATACTTTAAGTGGATAATGGTCTGAGTGGTGTGCTGTAGTTGAGATATTGTTGTATCTGCTTTAAAATATTTTTCATTAAAAATCCTTTTATGTTTTCTACTGTTTTGTTCTCTCATCTGAGCCAACAACTTCTTAAATAAGAGAGTATTTTCAGTACTGAAGTAGAGGCACAGTTTGGACTCCATTATTTCTCCACATAAATTTGGAAGAGAAAATCCAAGGCATTTTTGCTTGATTTGAAACTCAGATGTTCATTTGATAAAATGTTCATAGCACTCCTGCTGAAATCAAGTTATACTGGTGAGCCTAGTAGCAGATCTGTCCTTATTGTTATATTTCCCAAGCTATTGGTAGTACAGGACTTTTTTAATAGATGAAAAGGTGAATTTCTTTGCTTTGTTAAGTTTTTATTCATAAAAGTCTGTTAAGGTTGGGGAGGGCTTTCATCTTAGTGAAATAGAATATGAGTCATGGATCATTAGATTGAAATACAGTAATAAAAAGTTGATAGTAGTTTGAGCAAAAAGAAAATAAAGCATGAAATAAGATTAAATATTCAAAAATGCCTAAATGACTTAGGAACCTAAAGTCAGTGTCTAGATGTATGTAATTATCTTGGGTTCTATACATCTGGAAAACAAGAATTTTCACTTCTTGCTACTGGTCTCTAAATAGTCATTCTGGATTCCCTGAATGGGATTCATCTCATCTTCCTTAAACATCTACATTGAATCTGAATTAATCAACCAGGACTGTCTTTATAGTTGGTAGAGAATAATAGGCACTCTCAGGGCGCAGTTCATCTGACCTACTTCAGATGCCTATTTTAGGATAAGAAGAATTGTGACCTAGAAGTGCCTGTTTCTCTTCTTTGACTACTAGGGAGCCTGAAGTGATTAGCTCAGGTGCAGGCATTCAGAGTCTTAATGTGTACATTTAGCCAAATTAATTCCTCCTTTTTTCTGTGATTTATATCTTTGGGAATTTTGCATATCAGAATACATATCCATACTTATCTGATTTTTCTTCATGAAAAAATATGTATCTGTGCAAAAACATTTCTCACATTACCACTCATGTTAGTGCTTAAGTTTTCACCTTATTACCAGAAATATTAATAATTTACAAAGGGATAAAATATAGCTATATAATTTCATATTTATTCAAGTGAACAATAACCCTTAAAATAAAATGTAAGTTACTGGACCTCAAAGACAACACGACATTATAAGTTAGCATTAATACAAATAGACTAAGCACCCAGCTGCAGGTATTCCTGGAGGAGATAATGAAGGATTTCTCTTTCACCTAACTCCCCATTATCTTTCTTAGCTCTGGTTCCCAAAAGTCTCATGCCAAACTCTATATTAAGAGAAAATCCCATTTAAAAAAAACCCAAAACAGCAGGGAAGAAAGTACCTATCTTGTGGAGAGCTCTACTCGCATATTTTTACTCATTAGTTGATGGGATGGAGTTGTGGTTGCCTCTCACTCTGACTGACACAGCAGGAAGGGCCACCTGTGTTGCCCTTTCACTTCAGGCTGCAGCTGTTCCTGGGAAGCTCTGGAAGAAAAAGCCAGAAGAGGGAGGTGAACACGGTTATATTGAAGAATTAAAAATAACTCAGTACTTTTTCTTGTATCTTTCCTCATACACACACCATTGTTTATAACCTACTTTCCATTGGTCCACATGGTGTTTTAAACCTATTTACACATAGCATGAGAGAAGTGAGCCAAAAACGAATTTCCGAGGCAGGGTGTACTACCTGTGTCAAGCAGCATATTTCATGAATTAATGTGGCAGCTTTTACAACTGACTAACTATCCTGAAGAAGAAAATCTCTGCAGGACTTTGTGTACTTTAAAACAGGGTTTTAAAAGTCATTAAACACCACTATTTAGTCAATATCTAAATTCAAAATAAGCTATTAATGAAAAAAGATAAGCAGACCTAGAAAACTTGCAAAATTCGGGAAGGTTATGTCAAAAACTTCAAACAATGATGGCCTGGTTTTTTTAGCTTTTCTCTTTCAAATTATTTTTATCCTTTTATAATTTATTTATTTTAAAGATCACTTCTATCTAATTTTCATGTTTCTTTCTCCCTCCTTTTATTTCGACTTTCCTTCCCTGTGCTCAGTTCCACCTGCTTACTGGAAGGGCACCCTTAGGCTTGTCTGTTTCACTCTCTGGCTTACTGACTTTTGATTGTGTATTGAACAAGATGTGGACACAGGACAATCTTTTCTACCCTGGCCTAGCTTCCATGGAAAAGAAAGCATGGTGGAAGCCACTGCCCTCTTGAAGAGTTCAGTCTACAACTCAGAATTTCCTATTTCAGCAATGTGTGTGACCAGCTAACAAACAGAACAAGCAGAGAATAATCTGTATATCTTTCCAAGAAATTTTTTTTCTTTTTGAAATATCCTCTTTATTCACTGCTTGCAGCTAATGCTCAGACCCTTCAGGCCATGTAGCTATCACAGAAGTCAGTAATTATAACCAATCTTTCTTTTTTTTAGGAAAAGTAAATAATGCAGATTTTTTGAAGGCAACTACAGAATCCTACTGCTGTGTTATCTGCTCCTGGAATGAAATAGTATAAGTGTTTATATCTTTTTTTTGTTTCTAGTACAGATATATTAGTTGAAAAATATTATACTATTTTAATGATGAAGAAACTAGCATAATTAAAAACTTATTTATATTCATAATAGTATGTATGGACATGCATTGTTTCTGTAATTTTTTCAGAGATCTGAGGTTTTATGTATAAAAAGAACAAAAGACACTCTCTGTGAAAAATAAATAACCTAAACCTGAGGTTGAAGATTTATTTTCCCCTGAAATTATGAATAATAACCTGTAAATATAGTACAGGAATCCTATATATACAGGAGTCTACTATAGATAACCTAACCAGGACCATGACATCAATGAGTTACTCTCTGAAGAACTGAGGCACACATCAAAGTCAACTGCCCTTGTCCTTATGGGTGTCTTCAGTTTGCTGGATCTTAATTGGGAACACCACACAGCTGGCACAAACAGGTCCAGAAGATTCCTGAAACACCTGTATGAAAACTTTATGGTACAGATACTAAGAAAGCTGACTAGGAAAAGTAATCTCCTTGATTTGTTGCTTGTTAATGGAGAGGGTCTTTAGGCTACTCAGTGAGTAAGGTCCCCTGGGAAAGTGCTTTTGAAGGTGCTGGTGTCCATCAGTGCTGGTCATTTTAAACACCACCTCCTAAGGACACAGAAACAGGCGATTGCAACATGTCATAAGTCAAGCAGCTGAGGCAGAAGGCTGGCTTGGCTGAGCAGGGGTCTTTTGTAGCTAAGGCAAAATAAAAGGTGCGTGCCCAGGGGAAGTGGTCACTGCACCAAGCCTGACAGTTCAAGAAGTGTGCCTCAACACTCTGAGGCACATGGTGGGATTCTTGGGGCTGTCCTGCATAGGGTCAGGAGTTGGGTTTTGATGATCTGTGTGGCTCCCTTCCAACTCAAGGTATTCTAGAACTCTGTATGTACTTACAGAATAATTACCTTCAGGCTTCAGGAGGAGTGCTAGAAAGACATGTTCTTCTAGAACTTCATCCTCAGGAATCTCCCTTTGCTCCACACAGATTCCTATAAATGGCATCCTTAAGGAATTATATCCATCTTCCCCTTGTTTCCGCTTTGAATCTTTGAGCTGGATTCTTTATGAATGATCCCTTATTTTCCAGAAAACGCAGCAATCTTTTTTCTTTCCACGCTATTAGTCCAAGGTTGATTTCAGTTCCAGTTAAATAAAAAATTACTCATTTGAGAAGTAGAAGGAAAATGTTAACATTTCCTCATAGCTTACTTATATATATTGCCTTAGAAATGGCATTTCTGTGAATAATCAGGAAACAGGGGCAAGTGGTTAAATGTGTTTGAGATGAGTCTCTGTCATTTTTTTGCCCCCTGCTCAAATGAAGGTGCTGGGAGAAGTAGTAAAGCCAATATTTGACCAATCTGAAAGATGAGCCTAAATATAAAAAAAACCCAGTTAGAGCATTTCTTGGAGATGAGTTGACAACCAAAATCTTAGTTAAAAAGGCTTATCAAACCAAGCTATTCAGTTATATTAATCCTTTGTAAATTCTTTTAATAAGGTAATTATTGCCATTATAAACTGGGGAAAAAGAAAACTGTGTGCAGAGTTGGAGAAAATGTAATCAATAATGAAACCTGCATCCTGCCTCCTTTGTTAATCACTGTTGAAACTCAAGGGAAAGAATAAAGAAGTATCAGTAACCGTATATCAAATGCACAGCTAAATACCATTATCCCTGGCCAAACTCATGCTGATGTTTTTCTGTCTAGATATTTGCTCTATGACTAATTGGACAGCCAATTTAGCATCTTTATGAATGAGATAATTTAGGATGTTTTCTTACTGCTTAGAATCAATAAAAAAGAAAAACACTTTTCTTCTTTTAATTGATTTAAGTGCCTCACCATTTTACCTCAAAAACTAAATAAGCAAAATATTTTAGGGAATGACTTCCTATATTTTCCCTTTTATGAATAATGACTCTATATCTCATAAATATAGAGTCATTATAATATATCTCAATATTATAATAAAAATATCTCATATTTTTTCCATTGTATTTGTATTTTTTATTTTTTAACATCTTCTTTGGAAGTTCATCAGTCTTTTAAAAAATTGCATTTGTCAAAGGTATTGTATTTGTCCTCATTGAAAAGATGATATCCAGTTGCTGTACCATTGCCTACGGTTACTACATTCCAAATGCATGACTTAATGTTTATCTGTATTAAATTTCACAAGGTTCCAGTCAGTCCATTTTCTAGCCTGTTCAGGTTCCTCTGAGTAACATTCATGCCCTCTCATATTGACTGCTCCAGCAAATTTGGTGCTATCTCCCTGGAATACACTCATCCCGTCCCACACAGCATTAATAAAAAGTTTGGCCCCATGTTATGGGTTAGAAAAAAATGAAATTTGTTTCCTGTGTAGATGGGGGGGGGGGCTGGCCGGGAATTGATGGGCGATACTTAAGAACAAAAGGGAGTTATCTACACAGCTGCATTCCACGGTAACGACAGAGAACGGACGATACTTAAGGACAAAAGGGATCACTTGCCCAGCCCAGAAGCCAGGACAATTCCCCCAGTTAAAGAAAAACAAAGACCTGGAAATACTGGCAAGTAGGTTGTTTCCCCAGAGGCTGGAGCATCACAAGGAAACTGCCCGAGACTTGGGCAAGAGGTGGGTGGAGGCCGGGTTTGCTCTCTCTCTCCGCTCGGCATTCAGTGAGGACGGTCATGTCTGCAGCGAGAGCCGGTTTCACTCCGGGAACACTGCTACGCTGCCACGTCTCCGCTGGCTGGCTCCAGAGCACGGATACACTGTGACATCTCC
>VZRJ01008648.1:21888-81665 GCA_013397565.1 Ptilonorhynchus violaceus | reverse complement strand
TGCAGCCGCGGGGGAGTCACCGCAGCCTCTCTGCTCCAACGGAGAATTCTCCCAACAACAGACAAAGAACTGATAAGGGGTTTGTCTGTTTTCTTATGGTTGCCATTTAACTGTCTTGTTATATATGTATATATAAATATATAACCCTAGTAAAGAACTGTTATTCTTTTTACCACATCTTTGCCTGAGAGCCCCGTAGTTTCAAAGGTACAGTAATTCGGAGGAGGGAGGGAGGTCATCCTGTATTCAAGGGAGGTTTCCCACCTTCCTTGACAGACACCTGTCCTTCAAACCAGGACACCCCATTACCAATACTTGAGGGAAAACACTATTAACTGACTTCCAGATGGATTTTGTACCTGCTGATTGCTACTTCTGAATTCTGATTGCAGGTCCACTGTTATCCCTGCCATAAGAAGTCTCATCATAAAAGACTTCATGGTTACCAAAGCACGATTCATTTTTGGTAAATCTAAGCTTACTGTTTGCTATCAACTTACTGTTTTCAGGAGCCAGAAAATGGCTTTTAGAAAGATTTGCTTCATCACTGTCCCAGGGGCAGATGTGAGGCCTACTGGCCCATAGGTAGGTGGCTATGATGTTTACACGTCAAAGTTTTAGTAGTGGAGGATCCGCAGGGGCAGCTCCTGTGAGAAGACAACAGAAACTGCCCCTATGTTGAAGAAAGACACTTCCAGCTAGCTCTAAGATGAACCTGCCACTGGCCAAAGCCGAGTCAATTAGTGGTGGTAGAGGTGCCTCTGCAACAAAATATTTCAGAAAGGGTAAAAAATGTCCTTCAGCAGCTCATAGAGAGAGGAGTGAGAATATGTGAGAGAAACAGCATTGTAGACACCAAAGTCAGTCAAGAACAAAACAAACAAAAGGTGCATCAGGGCTAAAATCTTTCCTTCATTAAGCTCCATCCTCACGGACAAACTGTCCCGCAGTTGTCTAATCATGGAGAACTTTCTATCTGAAAATAGAAATATCCATCTCTATCCATCTCTATCTGAAACATGTGGGTTCTAGCCATTACTGAGATGGAATCTTCAGGTGATTCAAACAGAAACTATGGTATCTGTAAAATGTCAGTATCTGCATTGTGAAATAAAGCAAGAAAAAGAACAAACCAAAAATATCCACCTCCCTTCCACCCAGTTTATTCTTGTAATGTATGCATGAGCAATAATAATAATAAAAATAAAAATGTTGCATCAAGAATAAAAGAGATAATGCATGTGAAGGATACATCTTAATTTGAGGTTCTGCAGAAGCAGCCAAAGGCCTTATGTATCCAAGTTAACTCTACCTACTGGAATATTATGAGACCATATATGAAAGTAGTGAAATGCTAGAGAGGTGGTGTTGCCTGAAAGTTGCTGATATAAATCAGTTAAGCAGTAGCAAATCTGGTGAGTGACTACCATCTAAAGCAAAATCTTGGTGGTGAGACTGAGATATCCACTTTCTTGCTAAACTGATTTTATGACACAGAAATTTATATGCATGAGGACAAGAATAGATACAAACTGTAAATTCATGTTTATGACAAAATGTTTTGTGCTCACATGAAAACCACATGGCAGAACACCTCTTGTTCAGTGGTTTTAATCTGAAACTGGGTAGTTTTAGATTGGACATAGGGAAGACATTTTTATAATGAGGGTGGTGAGATACTGGAACAGATTGTCCAGAGAAGCTGTGGATGCCTCTTCTCTGAAGGTGTTCAAGGCCAGGTCGAATGGGGCTTTGAGAAACCTGATCTTTTGAAAGATGTCCCCACCCCTGGCAAGTAGGTTGGAACTCTAAGGTTCCTTCCAATCCAAACTATTCTATGTTTCATGCTGTGATTCTGCAAAAATTCAGACGATTTGTGGTTTGTTTGTTTAGTTTTTATCAAGCATCTAAAAAGTCCCTTTACATTGGAAATATTTGGGTTCTTTATGACAAAACTGAGGCCTCATTTCTATTAAAGCTGACCAGTTGCAAGTACACAACTGATGCAGAGAGGATAGCTAGGTGTTTTTATATATACCTACCAGCTGTGGTATACTACATGGGAAAAATGAGAAAGAACAGAATAAGTGATAAAATTATCTGCAAAATCAGCTAGCAAAACAAAAATGCAGCTCTAACTGGTGGATCAAAGGCCTCTTTTGTGACAGATAACATTCTGAAAAGAAATGTATAGAGACTAGAAGAATGAGATTTTCTACAGCTGGAAGCATTCCAAACTGATATATTAGGTCATTTTCAATACCCAAGTTGGATTAGTGTTTGCCATAATCCTCAGAAGAAAGAGATACTTCAGAGATATGTTAAAAGAAAAATTACAATGGAACTTTGAGAAACAAAAGAACAAAGAAAATCAAAATTGCAAATATGAAGCAGATATTTAACAGCCCTTTTGTCTGTATACTGAAGTTTATCAAAACATGAGGCTAAGAAGATGAGGAAAGAATTACAGATGGGGGAATCAAACTCTTCCTATGCCTGCTTTCTCTGATGGATATAGCACTAGTTACAGATTTAACCTATAAAGTGTGAGACTGCATATGAACAAAGAAAATAAATTTGGGACAGCTTATAGATGCAGATAGAGAGCTTTTCTGGCATCTGAAATTTTAGTGAAAGAACTTAAATCGTTGAATGATTTAAAATGAATTGTAAAAACACTTGGAAAAATGTTTGGAGACAAGGGCAGCAAGAAGAATAAGACTGGAAGTCTGATTTTAAAATCTGCCACTGTTTTTTTTGACGTGATTTTTAATAAAAATAATTTCTATTTGTCAGCCCAGATGATTTTTCTGAATAACTGACATTCTGCTTTCCATCATAGGAAATACCAGTATAAGAAAAAAAAACCCCAAACCCATAACTCAGCATTTAAAATACAATTATGCTTAACAGGAAAAGAAAAACCAAAACAAAACCCATCCTTCTCTGTATCCTTTCGAATTCCAGAGTTACACTGAAATTAGTTTGCTTAGCTAAGGTGTGATTCAAACTCAGAGCTAAATCTAATGAAAATAAAAAGAGGAAAAGTATCTTAAAAGTAAAACAAGTTAACAAAGATCATTGGAGAGTTTCAAGAAAAATACTAGGTTCTATAAAGAAAGCCCTTAAACTATTTTGCTTCTGTGATTGGCAACTAGATTTTATGGGGCAGAGAACTACCATTAACTTAAAAAATTTACTAGCTTTACAAGGAGGAAGAAGAAGAAGGACAAGCTTCTTAATTTTATTCGGACATTTCATTTTTTATTTGTAATTTCCTGAGTGGTTTAGAATTCACATATTTAAACCTTCGAATTTTTTTCTGGTTTAAAGGTGTAATTTAGCTAAATCAAGTGTGCAGAGATGTAACTCTCAAATTAAATTGTCTAAGAATATAACAAGAAATGGAATTTCTTGTAATCCAAAATCATCTGAAAGTGAAGAAAAATAGTAGGATAAAACAGTTGATTTATTTCAAGTTTCAGAATTAGCGCTTTGTAAATATCTGCTCATCAGTATTGTCAATAACATGGTTGAACTCAAATAAATAAACCATGAAAACCCTGCAGCATAATGAGCTCTTAATATAGAAATGCATGGATGTAACCCGTATGTCCAATAACAGAGAGAACTAGGAAAAGTGTCACTCTCCTCAGATCAAAAGAAGGAAGAAATGTATTGAAAAACCCATGGATAAATACCTTGTAATAAATAAGAATTTAGCCTGGAAAATGGTGAAAGGAACAAGCAATTTAATACAGACAGGATAAGATATGTAGACTCACAGGGATGCAGTAGAAGATGTAGAAATAGAAGAGAAATCCTAAGTTTCATGTCCATAAATAGAAACAAAATAGTAAGCATGTTATTAAAAAAGTAAATATGAATTTTTATATCACCGTCCTAGATATAGACTCAATAAATATTCCTACTTCATAAGCATAGAACAAAAACATCCTTCAAAATTACTTAAAAATAAGTTAGTGATGTACAGGTTTTTCTGTTTCCCTTTTTTTTTTTAGGGAACAAAAAAAAAAAAAAGAAAAAAGAAAGGTTGTAGCTAAATCCACCAAACTGGTGCAGTACATTAACAAAATTTTGGGACACGGCAGTAGGAGTATCGAGCAGCAAGGAAAGTACATGGTTATTGTCACACTGCCCTGGTTGTGTAGTGATCTGTGTAAAATTTATGTAATTTCTATTTATATGCTGGAAAAGTTTTGATTTATGGCAATTTTAATTTTTTTTTAATAAAAGCCTGTGAGGAAACACAGTCTACATTCAACAAAGATCATATAATTAAAATACAACAATAAATTGCAGCTCACAAAAGCTTGATTTACAAATTAACTCAGACATTGGCTACATTTAACCTGACGTTCTGTGTGAAACAGTAGTCATATTAACAGTGAAAATACTGGGTTTATGTTAGTTGAATTTCTAAATGATCAAAAGCCAGATTTAACACTACTTTCATCCACCGTTAAGTCAATAAAATGGGTCTATTGCCTCTCTCATAAGAGCATCATATTTCCTAAATATTGTGACTGCTATATCTTTTTTACCTAATACAAAACTATCTGACGTTTCAATTCAAATATTGCCACTTTTGTGGGTTTTGGGCACTCATTGTTCCTCCATAATCCAGTAATTATCAGGAATGGAATTCTTTTTCAAGTGTCAGAGGAATGTTTTCGTCATATGCAAGACAAAAGCTGCAGCAACAACAGTGGACTTTTTCATGTGGCTTGCTCTTCAGTAGAAAAGTTCTGCTTTGGGTATATGTTGCTTTGCAAGATGGCAGCCAAAAAAAACCCAAGGTACCTTTCAATACTATTTATAACATTAAAATTTGATACCAGTTTGGTTTTGTTGTTGGGGTTTTTTTATGTCACATGTAATAAAACTGAAACTTGTACACACAGTTTCAATAAAGAGTGATATTACTCGCTGAGTTAAAAATCTATGTATTCAAGGAAAATGTGCTCTTGAATACTCTTATTCTTGAACAGAGTTGTACAAGTGAAGTCCCAGAGATAGGCACTGTTTAAATTATTTAGACTTACACTTTGCTCAAGACTGCAGGACCACTTAGTTGTTTGAAGGTTCAAATGCAATAGTAGGTGTTTCTTTTTCCCACCTCCCACTGGGGAGCTTATTTCATACAGTGCCTGAAGCTACCCCCTACAACAATGCACTTGGTGAATTAAAGAAGACGTCTCTCCAGTTGCCTGTCTTGCTCTCCAGTTGAGCCTTATGACTGAGAGACACAGATTAAGTGAAAAGAAGTAAAGAGAGACCCTGGGGAAAGGTGAAAAGAACAAGGAATTTGGTAAAGACAGAGGACCTATAGACTCACAGGCATATGATGGAAGTTAGATAAGGATAAAGAGAACTCAGAGTGGCCTGTAGAAGTTCAACAAAGTGATGGTTGAAGATGTAGGGAAGGTAGGGAAAGAGGAAGATCCTAGTTCACAGGACCTTGTTAAATGGACAAGATACCTACCGTTGGGTAGAAGTGGAGGGTAATAGTCAAAAGTAGAACTTAAAAGTGGATACAGAGAACCATTGCACTAGGAAATATCATCTATGTTACTGCAATATGGGCTTTGATTTGATTGATAACACACATATTTGCTATGCATTCACTGTAAAATGCATTGGTTTTATACCATACATGCTATTCATCTTACCTAGTTTCAGAAATCTAAAAGTTAGACATTAAAGTGTCACTAAGTCATCAAATGTCCACTTAACGTCAGTGAAGAAAAATAATCATGACTGAAGTGTGATTTAGGTGTTCTATTTTGAATAGCTGTTTTAGGATGATACAAGTCACCTTTTAGAAGTCTTAAGCTTTTTAAAATGCAAAATTAGGCCAGAGGAATTTTACCTAAGGAAACAAGCTTTTTAAACAGGTAAATGACGTGGATAATTTAATAAGTAACTAACTAAAATTGGGTCAAATCAACTCCCTTAAAGCTAAAAGTGAGAATTGCTGTACTCCTTTGGTGATCTATATCTACTGTTTCATCTGAGCTGTTGACAAATAATTCTTTCCACAGAAAGTCAGTTTGTATCTCATGTTGTGTTTTCATTCTACTGTAAACAAAGCTTTAAATATAAAACAGTAAGCAACCCTGGGTGACCGGCTTTGAGGAGATCAGAGGCAAGCATAGAAGTTTGTGTAAGTATGGGCAGACTTACTTATATTTCATTTCTACAAGGAATACTGGTTAAGGACTTTCAAATTGATTTTTCCACTCATTGACCCTTAACATGTTGAGACACAGTGTGCTGGGTTGACCCTGGCCGGATGTCAGCTGTCCATCAAAGCCACTCTATGATTCCTGTCCTCAGCTGGACAGGACAGAGAAAATATAACGAAAGGCACATGGGATGAGGACGTGGGGAGATCACTTGCCAGTTACCGTCATGGGCAAAACAGACTGGGCTTGGGGAAGTTGGTTTAATTTTACCACCAATGAAAATCAGAGTAATGAGAAACAAAAAGCAACTCTTAGAACACTTTTCCCCACCCCTCCTTCTTCTCGGGTTCAACTTCACTCCTGATTTCTCTATCTGCTCAGCCGCAGTGGTACAAGGGGATGGGAAATGGAGGTTGCAGTCAGTTCATCACATGTTGTCTGCCACTCCTTCCTCCTCAGGGGGAGGAGTCCTCACACCCTTCCCCTGCTCCAGCATTGGGTCCCTCCCATGGTAGATAGTCCTCCATGAGTCCTTTCCACAGTTCTTTGTGAACTGCTCCAGTGTGAGTCCCTCATGGGGTCACAAACCTCCTTTCAGCAAACCTTCTCCAGTGTAGGCTCCTCTGTTCACAGGGCCACAGGTCTTGCCAGGAATCTGCTCCAGTGTGAGTTCCCCATGGGGTCACAGCCTCCTTCAGGCATCCACCTGCTCTAGCGTGGGATCCTCTGTGAGCTGCAGGTGGATATCTGCTCCACCGTGGACCTCCATGGACTGCAGAGCGACAGCTTTCTTCACCATGGTCTTCACCACAGGCTGCAGGGCAACCTCTCACCTGGCACTTGGAGCACCTCATCTGTCTCCTGTTTCACTGACCTTGGCATCTGCAGGTTTGTTTCTTTCACAAATTCTTACTCTCTTCTGGCTGCTCTTTGATCTTCAATATTTTCCCCTCTGTTTTTTTAGCTTTGTTATCCCAGAGATGCTGCCACCATCACTGATGGGCTCAGGCCTGGCCAGTGGCGGGTCCATCTTGTAGCCAGATCCATTTGATGTGTCAGACGGAGCGGAAGCTTCTGACTGCTTCTCACAGAGACAACTCCTACATCCCCTCACAACCAAAACCTTGCAACACAAACCCAATCCCTAATAGTGTAAAAGTGATGTTGTAGACCAGTATAAAAAATAAATTCAGAAGAATAATTATGCTTCCAGGCATAATCACGCAGAAAAGTACTATTTTGTTTCTCTCTTTCAACCCTATATGCTGATATGAACAAGAACTGCGTTGTCATATCAACTATCCAGTGACAATGCCATCCAATTTGGAGTACAAAGTCGGGTCTCTTGAGCTATTTCCCATTTACAATTCTTCTCCTTAAGCCTCAAAGCATGGATATGTGAGCAGTGGGAGCAAATATGCACTTGGTGTATTTGTAAACTGCCCAAAGAGCTTACATGAGGAGCCATGCTCTGAGTGTCTTGGGCTGAAATACATTTCCTCATTATGTGAAATTTTGTAAAGGTTTGTGGTGAAGAAGCCAAGACAGGAAGAATAAAGGGACTGAAGTTGAATAGTCCTTGTTGTTTTGCACCATCTCAACCTTACTTTACTTGCAGGAGGAAGGTTATGCTTTTTCAGTGTCCTGTGCAGGAATAATGTTTGGCTTTGCACTCTCACTCTCACACTAGTGATAGTGCAGTCAGAGTACCACAACTTTATTGAAGTTGCTTGCTTTACTGAAGATTCTTGCACATTCTGGGGACTTTGTTAATGGGGTTTGTTTGTTTGTTTGTTTTGTTATGCTGTTGTCATTTTTATTGTTTGTTTGTTCTGTTTCTTCTCTTTAAAATTATTCCATTTAGGCCAGCAAAAAGAAAAGGCAAAAATTTGCGTTCTTACAATACAACACTTAAAAATAGGTGTGGGAGGTTACTTAGCACAGACAAATGTTGCCTAAGTCTCTGCTATACAAAAACCTTGAAAAAACATCATAAAAGTGTATTTATTGATTCTCCACTCCTATAAAGAAAGCAGAAAACTGAAGAAAGTGAAAAATGGAAAATCCCCTCTGTTTCTCATGCCTGGTTTGTGCAGAAAAAGAAGAAATTTGCACTATATGGAAGGATACCATGTGTTTTCATTCTATTGAAATCCATATTTCAAGGATTTTTTTTCCTTGTGAAAACATTGTGACTGCAATACTGACAAGGTCAATGTCAGGTTGCATTTTCTGCTGTACAAGTATCAGTCAGGCAAATTAGTTTCGCCGTAGGGGCTAGTCTAAGCTGCCCACCTAGTTTTCTGAAATGTTTTCCTTCCTGAATCAGCATTTCTTTTGTTCACATGGCACATCCTATCTGTTTCTGTCTTTTCCTTGCTATTCCTGTTTGTTAACCCCATGTCTTTGTCTGATTCACACACAGAAAGAAACTGCTTGTAATTTTTTTTTTTAATTTAAGATAGTTACTTGACTCTCCTTGTCCCCATTTAATTTTTCCTTTTAATGCAGTTACCATAACAACACATCTGTGAAATATGTGGCATAGCAATCACAAACTTACAAAGGGGAAATTTATGCACAGTGATTACACGCGTATAAACAGATCCCTCGGAACACAACAGAGACAAGGTACTTCCTGATTATCTTCTGACTCAAAATCATTTAATGGTCAACTCTATGAAGTTTATTCTCAGTCATTTTGCAGACAACACCAAGTTAGGTGACAATGTTGATCTGCTGGAGAGTAGGGAGGCTCTGCAGAGGGATCTGGACAGTCTGGATTTATGGGCCAAGGCCAACAGTATCAAGTTCAATAAGGTGAAGTGCTGGGTCCTAAACTTGAGTCACAACAGCCCCATGCAGTGCTACAGACTTGGGGAAGAGTGGCTGAAAATCTGCCTGGCAGAATAGGATGTGGGGGTGCTGGTTAACAGTGGCTGAACTTGAGCCAGGTGGCCAAGAAGGCCAATGGCATCCTGGCCTGTATCAGCAATAGTGTGGCCAGCAGGATCAGGGCAGTGATTGTCCCCCTGTACTCGGCACTGGTGAGGCCACACCACAAGTCCTGTGTTCAGTGCTGGGACCCTCACTACAAGAAAGACATTGAGGTGCTGGAGCAGGTCCAGAGAAAAGCAATGAAGCTGGTCAAGGGTCTGCAGCACAAGTCTTACATATTTGAGGTGCAGGTTAGAAACAACCAAAATGGTAGTTATGAATGACACATTCTTTGTTCTTGACCTCTGGAAAAGAAAATGCAATTTTTGCAATTTATCACCAATAACATAAAAACTGAAACTGTGATTTCTGCATTTAAAATTTCGATTTTATTTTCAAATTATATTTGTTAATTTAATAATTTAATATTTTATTTTGATTGCAGCACATTTACTTGCTTTCTATTTTTATTACTATATGAATTTTTTTTAACAAGGTCACTTCAGTTAAGGAATATAGTGTAATGTGGAAAAAGTATAATTAACAACAAAGTATAATTAAAAAGTGAAAAAGCATCTACAAAATCATATTTCCAGAGCACAGGTCATTGAGAGCTAACTATTAAAGATTGGGTTAAACCCCAGAATTGTTATGTGTGAAAATAACTTTTTTTGTTTAATTCAATGACACAAAATTGCAGAGAATGTTCTCACAGAGAGCAATAACTGAGTCACTGACAGAGTATTGTTGACTGCTACTATGTCTTGTTTTCTCTCAGGAGATGAGACAAAAAAGCCTAAAGTGTAAGGCTGAAACAGTTAGTTAGGGTACCTGTTTGAGACAGAGAACTGGTTTGAGAAGAGTCTGAAATAAATGGTCTGAGGACAGAATAAGGAAGGTAGAACCTGGAGAAACTATCCAAAAAACCACAAGTCAATTGGCAAGGCAATATACAATAAAGAGAGTGGGAGAAAAATCAAGGTTTATGCTTGCTGAGAGAAAAATGCAAAGTTAAAACCAATGCATTTTGGAATTTTTTAAACTTTGATGAAGTACGATAGTAAATTGCATTAAAGAATGTCTTTTTCCAGCAGAAGACAAGCCTTGAATAACTATTTGCTGATCACCACAGGGAATATTGTGGCTTTTGTTGGTTTTTTTTCGAACTAAATCTACTTGACTAGCCACATATGTGCAGTCATTTTATACAAATTCAGCTGAAAATGTTTTTAGGCCATAAAATGCAATGTTTAATGAAAGAATTGAAGTATGAGAGCCCTTGGTTCTGAGTTTGTGGATTTTATTGAATAAATAATTTCAGTAGAGAAACCATGCAAATGTATCCAGCTTTGATCATTACAGATAAGGGTGATTTGTTATATTTGTAAGATTTATTTTTTTTTTTTTAATATTCAAATGCAGGTTTCACTTTGGAATCTATGGAAACTGAAAAATGCTGAGATATAGAGATGAGTTTAATGTTTCTGCCTCATGAAATACATTAACCAGAGACATAAATGTCACCATTTACGTGGCTTAAGTTTTACAATCTGTCTGATATTCATGTTATCTCTGGGTCATACCTAGCCTCTCTAAAGCAAAAGAATGCTTGATAATATACAAATTAACCCAGTAGCACTTTGTGCAGATGGTTCCCCTGTGGAGTTAAGGCAGATAGCGAGCCCAAGGATTAGGGAAATACTGTGACCCAAAAAGCAGAGTGTTTCTATGAGAAGGAGTCACACAATCACAGAATCGCAGAATGGTTAGGGACAGAAGGGACCTCTAAGGATCATAAAACTCAGTGTTCTCCCAGCCTTGTGGAATCCAGAAATGCTCATAAGCAGAAATGAAAAATTACTACCATCTCTTTAAATCACTGGAAAATCATGGGGAAAACACATTTTTATTTGTAATGATTCCTAAGTATTCCTATTCATGATATAACAAGATAAAATGGATTAGAATAATTTATTAGTAGATCAAAATTTAAGTGGTAAATCTGAGGCAATAAGCCTTAACTTTCAGATCACATTGCACAGGTTACATACAAAAGTGACAGTGAAGGGGAAGTAAAACAAATAAGCAAGCCTGAATGTGAGAAACAGTGCATGACTACTTTAGCACACACAGGAGTTTATACCTTTGACTGGTGTTGCACCCATGGGCTGTGCTCAGTCCTTGATGATGATTTTGCTGGCATAATCTATAACTTCAGATGCTGATGTACACCACAAGTGTTAGAACATAACAGAGAAACTAAATTCACCTCTACTATCCTTTCTCTGCCTCATCGTTTTCGAAGCTCAAGCCATACATAAATGCCTATTCAGTGGGCATCTAACAGGGCACGATCTAAAGGAGACATAGCAGTCTGGTTTCCACCCTAGAAACTGACCAAATTCCCAAATGGTGTTTCTGACAGCTGAGACAAATTAGAATTCAACAGCATAGGAGTGGGGGGAAGTAGAAAAAAAGCTTCTGACTTAGTGAGTCAAGTTGTTTTTGTTAAAAAATGACCTTATAATTTCTGTGGTACGGGGCTAACCTCATGTGTCTGTCTAAATGCCTATTCTGAAGGCAGCAAAATATTTCTTTCTGGGGAACATAAATCAAGCATGATTAGACTAAAGCAATAGTAACAATAAAAGACATTTATAGTGGCGTTGAGAAGAGGAAGATTACCAATAGCTTGACAAACTGCCTTAATGAAATATTTCAAAAGTAGAAAAAAAAGCCAGGAAATCAAAATTGAAGTCAGTCGTAAGCAGAAAGTATGGTTACAAATGCTAACAGGAACAAAAGTTGTTTATTATTTAGAATGTAAAAAAATATACTTTTCAACTACACTAGACTTAAAATGCAGAATGGTATGTTTTTCAAAGAAAAAAATTCTTTAAAAGAAACCATATACCTTAAATCCTAAAAAAAGGGATTGTTTCCAGGACTTTCACAATAATATTTTATTATGTGGTTTTATTTGAATTATTTTTATTTTCCTCATCTAGCTTTCCATTTTCTTTTCAACTAGAAAAGCTCCAAAATATATCTTAAAAGCAGATAGTTTTGTTCATTATTTAAATGTTCTGCAATAGAATTAATAAATATTGTGACTATTTTATATAAATCGTGGACAGATCATTATTGACATGAAAAAAAAAGCAAGGTACAAGTCACGAAGTTTTGTGAAATTCAAGTTTTAAAATTTTTATTCCTTTGAAAATAAGTTTCTGTGAACATGAGCAAGTAATTCCTTGCTTCCCTGTATTCTTGTTTTCCTGCTTTCTCTTTCTTGCTTTGTTTCTTACTGATTTGCTTTCTTGTTTTTTTGCTTTCTCCTCTACATAGCTTTGTTAGGAAATATGGAGTACTTTAGGAAAACAAATTCAGGAAAAAATCTGGTTGTGTATTTTGTTTTGCTAAAGATTGATCTAAAAAAGTATATTTTAGATCATATTTCTTTGAAAAATATAGAACCTAGATTTCAATGGCATATTTCAGATATCTAGTTTACTTAATAAGTGAACTCCAGTAGTGACACTACTCCATCTTCTTAAACTTTATTGCAGTAAGGATATTAATTTTCAAATGTTGGTGCATAAATCTATGGGTTTTTTCTTAGATGCCTACTTTTGGTTTTGTATTTAAAGGATGCCTATTTTGGTTTTTGTATCTAAATATCCTATCTGGAAGCAGCAGCAGAGTTTTCAAAATAAAATTACCCATGCTGTGATAGAACAAGACCTTGTCAATACTACTCCTGTCTTCAGGCAGTTAAATGCAGAATGGTTTGGAACAGAGAATATTTAGCATAGTATATTTAAAATGTATTTTTTATGTTCAAATCACCTATTTGATGTATTATATGCCTAATTACATATTTAACTTGTATTTGCACGTCATATGTATGTATTTTTATCTATACAGAAATGCAAATATGAAACTGATCTTTTGAGAACGTTGAATTCTAAGGGAGGTGGAATAGTGCAGATCTATATATCCATCTAAATCACACAGTGGTATTGATTGTGCATATAACTGTAGTACTTTGAAAGATTTTACCGGAACTCTGTATTTTTTCTAAATTCCAAAGAAACACAAGTATTGGGATGTTTAAAATGCTCCTCTGAATAATACTTAACAGGAGAGCTAAGGACACAAAGGACAAATTTGCAGAGACTATTTCATTTTAAAGATAAAAGTGATACTTAAAAAAATGATATATTATAATAATGAGCCACCTCATTGAATAGTTCCACCATAGTCATATTCAAGGAAATACACCTTTTCATTAATTGTTGAATGAACTGCAGTCCAAGTACATTCACTATTTTTATGTGGGTACTTACAGAACCTCCATCACCACAGCAGCTTGACATTAATACATCTACCCTTTCAATACTTCTGCAAGGCAAACCTGTTTCAAAGAGAAGAGCTGACTGAAATAAAGAGTAACTAAATTTCCAAACATCACAGTAGAAGCTTTTAGCTAAACTCCCATGTTTACTAATCTTCTGAGTCACAGATTCATGCCTTAGTTAGTGACATTTTTCACCTGCTTCTGTGAATTCCCCTTCACACACTGCAGAGATGCAGACTAGCAGTGCTTTTAGAATCAAATTGCAAAATTTATTACATTTTTGAGAAAAGTGTCTCATCCTCCCTCTTCCTATATATATTCACTTATTGAAATTGTAACAATTTATGCAGAAAAGACTGTTTAGAAGAATTTTCCATTTAAAATGCTTTTTCGAAGAATGTTTTAAAACTATTGAAGCACTGCATTTAGCATCTTGCTAATGGGAAAAGAAAATTCTTCATCTTAAGAAAGTCACCTTTTAATATTTTGATTATAATTAACAAGTTAAAAAAAAGAGGGAAAAAGATATAAAATACTTTCAAAACATTAGCTTGACTAATTCTGTCATTTCTAAAGAGAGAAGTACCATTTACAATTTTAAAGGTTCTTATAATTTTAACAGGAACCCTAAATATTCACAGCTCCATAATGCTTGTGGAATAGAAAAACTATTTCCTATTAAACTCTAACTAAAAATTAAAATTCCCTCCCTCCCATTTCCCACTCTGTCCACTACCCCACTAAGAAAATCACATATTTGAAGCAAGATAGTCTGTAATGTCTACCCTTCTCCTTCCCCAGATTATTGGAATCTCTTGAGTGGTTATTGACTACAAATAAACCCAGAAATATATGTGCTTAGGAACACAGTACATGCTGCACACAAGTAAGTTACTACTTAATATATATTTCTCTGCGGAAGCATATTGGATTTATATATGGTTTTACATATAACTGGCTTATTTCCTTTTGCCCTAGACTGCCACATTTTCTCTACTGGTGTAAGATAGGCATTGATCTATGAAATTGCTGCTACATCACTGAATAGTTTGAGACATTAGGATTAGGATCCAAGATGCTTCTCCAGAAATGTCAAAATGTCCTGAAGATCTACTGGTTGTGATGGGGCTACTCACATACAGTTTGAAAATGCTAAAGTTCCACTTGCTTGAGGAAATTTAAAAGAAAAGGCAATAATTGCATTGTTGTCAGCATGGGTTCTTACAAAGCTCCAAGATCAATATTGATTTAAAAACTACAGGGAAGCAAACTGAGACAGCACATGCACCTGGAAATGAAGGGTCATTGCATAAAAAAAGTTTTCCAAACTCATTTTATGATTCCCTAGTGTATATATTCCTTATACTACCGGACATGGAAACAAATACTTTTTATCAAATTAGCCACATTTGATTATGTACCAGCTCTTTTATGTATGTTCTTTCACATAGAGACATCATAAAAGGGAAGTAAAAGTCTGACGAGGAAATATTTTACTAAGAAAAGACTAAAGTGCAGTGAAATCTATTTTTCCTGTTACTTTTCTGAGAGGAGACAAGAAATTATAGAGAAAAAACAAATTAAAAATTTACAATAAATATGTTTTACTGAGATTTTCAATCTAAACATTTTCTTACTTCAGTGAGAATTTAGTCACTTTCTAAGGTAATTCTTTGTATCAATTTTTGTAAGTGACCTAATTTGAAAGACCACCATTGTTACAACTCTAAAAAGAGATCACATATTTCATACCGTGTGTAGGCAAAGTTGCTTAGTAAGATATTCAGGCACAGGGTCATAAAACTTGGTGCATATATATTTTTCTATCCTATTCCAATCTGAGCAAGTAATGGTATTTAGTCAGTCTATAGAATTGGGCAAAATTTGCTTTTTGAACTTCTATATATTGCAGACCCTAATGAAATAGCTGGGAAAATATTAAAGCTGTAGATGGCTTCACTATGCAAGTGATCTAGATACTCTTTGACACTCAGATACCATATGCCTTAGTTTTCTTTAACTGATGTCATATTATAGTTACTATTGCAGTGGTACAGGTATGTAACTGTATCCTTTCTAGGGTGTGGATGAAGTCCAAAGAAAAACCTTACTATATCTTATTTCCTTCCCTTAAACATAGAAGTTTTTGGTGTATTTTCAATATTAGCAAGCAATGGGCCAACTTCAAAGCTGAAGTATGCATACTTTACATGGTATTTGACAATATTTTATCTTAATGGTACCTGCTTTCCTGTCTGAAGGAAAAAGTGTGCATGCAGTATAGAGAGATACAGTGAGAGAACAGTAGTACAGCTTGAAGGACCAACAACACGCAAAACCAACATCCTACAGAAAAGACAACATTCAAAGTAGAACATGTCTAACAAAGTCTACACAAAGTAGACAACATTCAAAACAGGCAAGATCTCCACTAAGTGATTTTTTTGTTGTTCTCTGATGTAGAGAAACAAATATTTCTTTATTAACAAGGACAGGGCTAATTTTATAATTGGGGCATGCACATAAAATCTCAACTCTCTACAAGCAAATTTAAATGTGCAACTACAGTTTCTGTAGGCAAATATGAGGCCTCTTGAAAGCAGTCAGCTTAGACACTAATAGCAGTATACAAGAATAGCTGCATTACCTTCCTAATTTCCTTGAACAAATGTAACTTCTACATCTTTGGACTATAATTTATCAGACATTATCCTCCGAATATTTATTCAGTATTTCATAGTCCACTCCCTCTGGCATCTATGTTGTCACGGGTAGACTGCCAGAAGTACCAAGGTTAGCTGGTTTGGCTTTTTCCTCATATGTTTACAGGAACCTCAGTTGCACTTTTGAAGTGCAAAAAACAACCCTCCAGCCTGGAATGGTGCCAGACTTTCTTTGAAGCATAGTTGGAACAATCTTAATCTTAGACACTGTGAAATCCTCTTGCCATATAATGAGTTTTTGAAAATGTAAGAAGTTTTCATAACAGTAGGGGAATAAACACTGAATGCTGCATATCAAGGTCCATTGTGTTTTGCACAGTAAATAAGGAAATTTGTGTATTCCTACGCCATACAATGCAGTTCTGTGTAATGAATGTCCAAACAACCTAGTATGTATATAACAAACTGTGTAGCACAGGATAGAGATATACACTTGGGGCTTGGCATCAGCGCAGCCTTCTAACAGGATTTTTTGGCTCTGGCACAGCACATTTTTGGCACAACAGTACTGCTTCTAGCTCCAGATCTGGCTTGTGCTGGGGTAGCTTGAATATCTCTGTATGGGACTGAGTGACGCAGCATAGCTCTGTATATGTCATGAACCCACTCTTGATTTCTGTATATGCTGGTGTAGCCTTTTAAGTGATGTAACAGTTTTGCTATTATGCTGCACCCGATTATAACATTTATTTATACATACTGAAATTATTTATTATGTGGTGGCTGATAATGAGCTTCCAGCAGAAACCTCAGAGAAAGGATGTTTCACCCAAACATCAACTTCATTAGAAAGATTCAGCAGAATGAATCAACACTCACCCCAAATGAAGGTGAGTTGATTCCTCATTTACTTAAAAATTTAAAAAAAAAAGGAAGGAATTTTTTGTAATCTATGGCTGTATCTGTTAACTATGACATACTTTTTTGTTTATTATTTGGAATGGAAGCTAATTAAAAGTTCTAATTCCTTCTTTCTTTCCCCTGAAACAGCCAGAATAATTCCTTAGGGTAAAAAAAAAAAAAATCCCAAGTAAAACCACATGCAGACCATTTTACTGCAGTGATAAAGTAAACCCCAGCTAAGGCTACATATTGTGAATAAAAGTATGGGCATATAAACAAGATATCTTGAAGCTGTCTGTGTAGTTAACAGCAAAAGATAAGATAACATGTCAGATAACTAACTACTATTTAATAGCATCCAGATGGACTTTTTTTACCCGCTTTAAGGTAGCTGATAAATGAGCATGGATGCATAAGCTCTATCACATTTACTATGTAGTTGGATTTGCCTATAGCTTCCTTTATTTGTAATTAGATATAGCATATAGTTAATATGCTATTGATTCAGACTTTTGCTTACCTCATGTTATTATAGTAGCTGCATGCTAAAAGTCAGACCTTGACTAGACCTTCATATACGGCTTGCAATCTATTCCTGGTTATCTTATTGACTGGCCATTATGTTTGGATCAATCATCATAAACCTGACTAAATGGCATCATACCCAATTTACCAAGCTGAATGTAAAGTATTCCAAACTTTCCCTAGTTCGCAGTGTTGGACAGAAGGACAGAACCGAGGTATACATCTCTGTTCATGATTACTGAGTTCCATTAAGGTCTCATAGCTACACCACTTCTCAGTGGATTTGCAGCTGATGAAATTAAGTCTTTTCATACTCTAAGATTCCTGACAATTCTTGATATAAATGAGACATAAGCCTTGCTGTAATCAATAGCCTCTAAAGCACCTTCTTTGTAGTTGCAAATGTCCTTCAGCAAATAAATACCAATGTGACTGAGTGACTGTGTCTTACATATGGGGCAATAGAATTTGGAAGTGTGTCTTTTACATGTGCAGCCAAACCTATCTGAACCAACAGTTCAGTTTGTCTTTCGCCAGTTTTGGAGGAAGCAGACTGAATTTGGAAATTCAATGTGCACTTAGTGCTGTTAACAACTACGATCTGCATGACCATTGTTAATAAGTTGTTAAACTCTTATCTCAAAGGGAGGCAAATCACAAAACGTTTTATAATTAAAGAAATGTTAGTTACTGAGGTGTTCACTTTATTTTATTCCAAATATGAAGATAAATTGCATCTTCATTATTATATCTTCAGCTGTTCACTCTCAACAAGGTCATCTCCTCTCCTGGTGGCAATATCAGAATTCTTCAGTACCAATTTTATCAACAGAAAACTCCAGGTTTGTCCTGGAAGGGGGATTTATGCTTGTGCCAACAAAATTGTAAAACATAGGCTTTAATACATTTAAATTTAATGTATTTTTAAACAACATTTAAATCCACAAAAAGAGACATATTTCTTTGCAATGTTTATTTCTTTACTTGTTTTTGATTCTTTATATTTTGAGATTTGTAGCAGATGATAAAGATTGCGGAAAAAAAGCAAACCAAAAAAACTCACCCCAAAAAACATGTGATGGAATTATCAAAGGAGGGAATAGCAAATAAAATCAGTAATAATGGACTAATATGAAAGCCCTGCAATTGTCAGACATCTACCCTTTTTCCTGCCCCTCATGCTTTTTATTATTACTGAGACTCTAAAATGCTCAGGGCATAGGAATTCCAACAAGCTTTTAAAATTGTGTTTGTATCTTTATGTTGCTAAGACTATTACTGGCATTTAGTATCCTGTATACATTTATATTTTAAAATGTTTTTCCTATCAAACATTTGAATTCACTTACGTTCATAAAAAGTATGTGTTTTTTCCTGTTTTGATTGTGTTGCATGTGTTATGAATGTACTAGTAGCAAGACTCTGACATGAAGAAGCACCCTTTTTACTGTGGAATGATACTGTGATAATTTAATATAAATAATCCTCCCGGTGTTAAGAAATTAAACAAATCAAAATATTGTTGCTATTTTGAAGGCCTATCAACAAGCACTCTTTAACCTTTGTTAAACGCCTCATGTTTACTATGCATCAGCTTTAAAGATCTAGATAAATGAATTAATTCACCTTTATCCCCTTGAGAAACACTATTGATTTTTATGAAAATGAATTAAACATTCACTATCAATTAAGTTCTGTGTTTGCTTTTTTAGAAGAGCTATCTTCTCACTAAATGAGAAATTTACCTGCCAGCAAACACAATAGACTGTTGTGCTGTCCACATATTGGCATACATATTGGATAAACAAAACCCAATTACACTCCTGCTTATACTGCATCAAGATTACACATTATCTGCTGAACTCTTTTTTTCAAGAAGCAATGCCCAGCTAAATTGCATCATTTATCCTAGGTTTCATTATTGCTTAAACATGTAGAAAATTAAGTTATTGAGAAGCTTAATCTTGTGAAAAAATAATAAAACATGAAGAAAAAACAAACTCTTTTTGGCTAGATGTAGTTTACATTTTATTTTTGCTCACCAACCACATCAGTTACTCTTTTTTTTTTTTTTTTATTTCCTGGGATTATAAATTATTTGGACTTTGTGTTATGAAAATAATTCTTTCCTAGAGCTGACTTGGCAGCAGTTCTTAAGAACTCTTTGGGACAATCTTGAGCACTTCTTCCTATTTTTTCTCTCCTTTGATTTACACTATTAAGTTTTATCCTAGATGTCTCTTTTGCTTGTTATTCTCTTTGAAGTAGTAGTTTGTAGAAGTCTGGATGCAAAACAAAAAAGCAGTATCCCTTTTGAGAGCAGATGATTAATACAAAAACATAGCTGGAAAGAGACATCATCTTCTCAGAGCAGTGATACAGCTCTTACAACAGATGATGTGGTAGTGCAGCCTCTAGGAGCGACACGCTGAATAGCTGAAGAATAGCTGAAGTAAAATCTTTTGGGATGAGTATGCACTGAAAATAGACACTATTAATTAGACCGTTTTCAGAACTACTAAGCTTTACAAGTAAATCTTTTAGTAAGTGATTTATATAATTTACTTTTTAACTTTGGCTTATCTTGAACAACCACATCCTTCCATCTACTGTCAGCATTTAATTTCTTTTTGTATGTTACTTTACCTATAGTTTGTGTACCATGTTTGCTGTTTATTTAAACATGTCCATTAACACATGAAGCAATAGAATTAGTAGATTTCAGATCTTATTTATTCACTTTTAAATATTCAGGGGCATATCTGGGAGAGACACTTTACTTGTACCCTTGTGTTTTATTTTCACTCATTTAAAAGTGGCCAATGATAGTTAAAGCAAAAGTGAAGAGACACTATGCAATAACTACAAGTAGAGTAGTTATTAACAGACATTATTTCCCTTCCTCCTTGATTTCCAATTACTGAAAAAAAAAAAATTCTCCCTCACAAAAACAGTCTTCTGCTTATTTGTGTACAAATACAACATCACACAGAGGTGCAATCATTGACTTCAGGTTTAAAGCTTTTTGTTGTATTTTGGGATACTTCAGTAATACCTGACATGACTCTATGCCCTTTTATAACAGTATCAAGGGTCTTCAGCATGCTAAGGAGAAAAGCTAATGATTTTTTGGATTCTGAAAGATGTCTGCATGAATTATGAGATTCAATTAGTCTCCTAACTTATTTGTTTCCAATTAGAACCTAAGTTATGTGAAATATAATCTGGGCTATCCTATTCTCACAATTAGTTCTTTCTGCCTTAGGGACATGCTCCATTCATGATTTAATCTATGGGTTCCAGCTGTAATCATGAATCAGAAAAATTTAATCCTCAGCTTTGCTCAGAATTCAAGTACATCAGCTCAAGAAGACATAACAAAGATTCCTGCATATTTATGTATGTTCTAAGTTTCTTTCTAATTTTTGGCATTTCATTCAGCTGAGTCCCTTGGGGACAACTCTGCATGAGCCTAACTATAATTAGAAAAAATAGTAAGTTGCTCACTTTTCCTCTTTTTTTCACAGTAATCCATAGAGAAAACATGTTTGTAAATACGCAGCCTTTCACTGCAAGATACTCTTTGGCCAAGTAAAATTTTAAATAGTCAGTAAGCTGCTCAAAATACCCCTTTTGAGATGTTTATAACTATAATCACTAATTTATGGCTTTGCAAAATGAGTTGCAATACTCTTCCTAGCAGAAGTAAGATCCATACTTACAAGAGAGTTAATAAAATGCTTTATTTCACAGGATAGCAACTTTTGTAAAGATATTTTTGGAGATGAGCTCCCTTCCTTTATGCATGCCATCCTTCCCTCTAGAACTGGTACAAAATCATTACCTTCAGATTCTCTCATTCTTTGTGATTTTATATAACTGCAGGAAAAGAAAAGCCAAACAAATCAAAGACCACACTAGTGTGATTTTCTCCTTGATCCACAGTCCTTCTAAAAAACATGTTAAGGAAAGCAAAGAAAAATAAACCTGGTTATGGAGAGATAGGAAATAAATGTATTCATTAACATTTCTCTTTTTCTCACTTTGCAGAATCACATAATAATTAATCAAAGACGAATCACCTATTTAGTCCTTATACACGGGAATCATGAACATCATTTCTTAATCTTTAAAATGTGGTCTATAGAGTAAAGCTTGTACTTTTTTCTATAGCATTGTCCAAAGAAGATTTTGGCAAAAAGTGAGAGGACACAGAAATGTGAAGACCATTCCCTCTCTGGAAATAAGCTTCCATTGAAGAGAATTTTCAGCTTTTTGCTACATCTCTGTAAAGCTCATTTTACAGAGCTGCTGGGCTCAGAGTTTCTGGATGGATGTAGTTGGAACTGGTAAGATAGGAAACAAAAAAGTGACTGAAGATCCCAGAGAAAATACTTTGTGGGTTGGTTTATTTTCTGTTAGTTCTCAAAATATATTTTAGGTACTTAGGGGGTGCAAACTACTGGATTTTTCTCAGTCATACTACAAATTTTCCCTATTCGCAAGTCCACTAAACCCCCAAAACTAATTTCTACATAATTTATTTCTTCAAATCCAGCAGAAAAGAATATTAATCTGTATTCACTTTTTGTCATTTATCCACACATTTTTATTCCTTCTGTTTTCTAGTGGCCTATTAAAAATGCTACTTCTGCCAAAAGATTAGTATTAGTTTCTAGTGGTTCAACTACTTCAAATTTCATGTAAGTTGTTTAAGCAAATTCAAGCAACTTATATCTCTTAAAAAAATGCAAAGTATTTTGTTAAAATTCAATGTACATGATTAAATATTATTTGTGCGTCTGGTCAGTTATGTAAAAAATCTCGGTCAGAAAAAAGCCCCAACCCTCATATGGTAGTATTAATTTAGGGCATGATGTTAATGAGTCTAACACAAGACTAAGAAGGCATGAAGGGATATGAATAAGTAAATCCCTATTTAAACTGATACTCAAGCATATCATATAAGGCAGTGTGAAAAAAATGTTTTCCTGAATCATGGGTTGAAACCAAGTATAGACAAGTGAACAAATATGATGAAAAACTCTGGAAAAAAATTAGCTAGATCAGTTCCTTCTTATTTTATCAGCTGGCCATAACTAAGTGCCTTTACAGCATTTAGTCATGTGGTTTTCCTGAAATTCATATAGTTTAATGATTGTGTCTCATACTGTAATTTTCTTAGTATTTAAACTCTAAAGTAGTCTTGGCCATATAGACAGCATTTTAATTCCACAGTATTTAAAAAAACCCACAAACCCAACCATCAGCTTTATGAAGGTAAAATGGTCTTTGGGACTAAAATAGAGCAATATTTTTTGTGATGATATTGGTGAGGATGGTGAAGGGCCTTGAGGGGAAGCCATATGTGGCTGAAATTGCTTGGTCTGTTCAGCCTGGAGAAGACGAGAGTGAGGGGAGACCTCATTGCAGTCTACAGCTTCCTCGTGAGGGGAAAAGGAGGCGCAGACACTGATCTCCTCCCTGTCATGGCAGGGCCTGAGGGAATGGCCTGAAGTTGTGTCAGGGGAGGTTTAGGTTGGATATCAAGAAAAGGTTCTTCACCCAGAGGGTGGTTGGACACTGAAACAGGCTCCCTAGGCAAGTGGTCACAGCACTAAGCCTGACAGAGTTTAAGAAGCATTTGGAAAATGCTCTCAGGCACACAGTGTGACTCTTGGGGTGTCCTGTGCAGGGCCAGGAGCTGAACTCGATGATTGTGATGGGCCCCTTCCAACTCAGCTGATTCCATGATTCTGTGATTATTATTTTTATGGTTTTCTGTCTTAGGATATTCAGAGATATTAGGAAAACTATCTTGTTCCAGAAAGAGGTACTGACTGAAAGAAAAGCTATCCATTGTTGTAGACAGAGTAGAAAATGCTGACTTTCCCATCCAATCAATGACGCCTGTCTCTTAAAAGTTCTACAGATTAGTACAGGAGTAACAATTCTACCTCCTCCTCCTTCTCCCGTTACCACGTGTGAGATGATGAGTAAGAATTAGAGTATGAAGTAGAGAGGTGTGAGACTGGAGAAAATGATTACTGGCTCAAAACAACTGAAGCGTGGGGGTGAGGGCCCATGGCAAGTTCTGCGGAAAGTGGAACATGCACTCCTCACACCCCACCCCTCTGGAGCCTCTAGTCCAGCCCCGAATGGTTGTCAGTCACTGGCACACCTTGCTCGTGTGAAGCAATGCCCCACACCCCACCCCTGGAGCCCCAGTCTAGCCCCAGAGTGGCTGGATGACCAGAAGCCTCACCTGGGGTGGAGTGGGGGGCCACAGGAGGCCAGAGCAGGTAAAACTCATTGCTCTGAGATGTGCTTGATCATGTCCCTATAGTCCTTGGATTGTATGGCAGCTGAGAATACACTAGGATCTAAGGCAATAGCTATATCTTGCTTTTCCCTCTTTCTTTTTCTCTCTTTCACTTAACTTCTACTCCTAATTTCCTCTTCTTGAATTAAGGTTGGATGCATAGGGTTTGCTAAATTGATGCTCTGTGAAATTCTTTATTTTGATTGAATGTTTGTTTTAAATTTTGACAAATTCCTGATGTTCTAAAGTTTGCCAGTAAAGTTTGTTTTTGAACATCCTGGGGACTTTTGTTGAGGTTTCCTTTGCACTCACCTCAGGGAAAAGTTGTACCTTAAGGCCTTTTTAAATAAGCTCACCTAACGAGGACCTGGGCTCAACAAGAGGTCAGATTAGTAAACCTTATAGTAATCTGTTTAATTTCAGCCTTTTTTTCCATAGATAGAAAACTCAAAGTGTGTTGTAGCTTCATGTGGAAAAGTCTTTGCAAATCTGTATACTGGAAAAGAGTCACATAAATAGCAGTTGGTAGCAAATAAGTATCACCATGTTTCTGACAGAGAATGTTTTGGTTTTGATCATTATGCATAGCTTTTTTTATTATATTAAAAGTTATGTGGTTTATGTTAGTAATGTTATTACATGGCATTCTGTATAGAATACTGTATAGACCTGATCCTCCATTCTATTTGAAGAGTTTAAGGTGACAAGTCTGATTGAGGTTGGATTAGATGACCTCCTGACCTTCCTTCAGACTTAAATTATTCTATGATTTATAATCAGTACTTAAAAGAAGGAGATAGAAAGGTAACAATAGCTTTTAATTAAAATTCCTATAAACTTTCCAAATCATGCCTTTGGTTACCAGAATAAAAAACAGTACAACCAAGAAAAAACGTTGAAAATATTTTTTAATGCTGTTTGCATTCAGAGTCAAGTCTACCTTCAATTTTATGTTGATCAATTTGCTACTGTGTCTCAGAATGGCTTTTTGAACAGCAGTTTGAAAACAGTGTGAAGCTGTAATTTATTTTTCATAGAATTCAACATTGTGTTTTTCACAATTTTAGTGAAAAATTCACCCCAAGAGTTGATTATTTTTCCAAAGTTTTTGGGAGCACATAAATAGAAGCTCGTCTGGAACTACTTTTTCACAACAGTAATTATGATGGGAACCATTAGATCAATCAAAAGTTACAAAATATCATGCTCTGTTTCTGTAAAGGTAAAAATGCAACACCTTTCATTCTATCATAAATACTTTGATAAGAAATTGAGGTCGCTTTTCATTACAGCAAATATTTTCAGGAAAAAAGAAGAACTTTTAATTTTGAATCATAGCACATAAACTTTAATTAGTGACTCAAGAGAAGAAGCCAAGCTGAATAAAGACAAACTAAAATTAGTAACAGGCTAACAGCTTGCCTGTTTCCTTGGGCAACATGTGGCTGACAGATGATGTGATGTTCAGTGACAGACAAATTCTGATCCCCTTTGCCACTTTTAAATTCTATACACTAAGAAAAATTAATAAGTTCATCAATATCATCAACATCAGAATCGGGAGAATAAGAAATGACTGTGATTCAATATTCCTAATCTGATACCAGTGATATACATGTGGTAGTATAGATAATAGTAATTCATGATTTCATTACTTAAATACTCATTATCACCGGTCCTGATTTACATTCTGGATCAAACTTCTCCTTCATCATATACCCTACTTGAAAATAAATCAATTGTTCTTCAAATATTACCTTATATAAACTCCTTAAGTTCATTCATTTTCTTCAGTAAAAATTAGACAATATATTTATTTCTACATATATATTTTATTACAAGAACATTTGAATTTGCAGAGAACTAGAACCAAATAAGCAACTCCAGCTTACTTTATGTAGTTGTTTAATCTGTTTCCTTCTGATGTTTCTCTACTTACACCTGATTATATTCTTTCTTCTGAGGTCTCTGCATACTGAAAAAAATTCGCCTTATCATAAATATGGTATTTCAAGTGAATGCAGCTATCACAATGCTCTTTGACTTTTTGTCTAAGGTGCTTCAACACCCAGCTGTCTTTTTCATCATAGGAAAACTCAGCAGTAGGAAAGAATTTTAGTGGGTTTTTCTAATGTGATAAGTACTATCTATTATTCCTATTTATTTCATGGGAGTGCTTCAAGGGCAGGGTTTGTTCTGCAAAGAACATCTATGCACAATAGAGCTAATGAATCCTGGCTTTTCACACATCTGTGTCCTTCACTTCTATCTTCCACTGCAAATATCTCTCAGCCTTTCTCCTGCTCCTTTCAAGTATGTCACTTTCAACAATAAAGCATGGCATGTTTGTGCCATGTCTATAATAGTATGCATGCCTGCTGGATATCTGGCCTCTGCCAAGTGTATCACATTATAGCTTCACTCTGCTAGTCTCTCTCCCAGTGTAATAAGAGTTATTAATTTGGATTTTTCTTCTCTACTTAACAATTCCTACTGCATTTATTTTTCAATATTTTTTTTCTGTCAAATTTGTTAGTTACTGATCAGTCATTAAAAATACTTATGTATAGGCATATATAATTTTGGGTTTGTATACATAAAAGTCAAGGCCAAAAGAAGATTTAGTAGATGGACAAAGTATAATTAAAGGAACACATGAAGGGAGTGAGAAGAGATGTTTATTTTATTCAAAAATTGATGTGAAGGAATTTTAGTATCTATAGACATATAGACCAGATTCAGGAAATTCATGTTCTTAACATATCGTGAATAGTCTTATTTTTGTATAAATTTCACAAGGGCCTTAGGGTCTTAATGATTTCTACTTTCATTTTACTTTTAGAATGTTGATGATAAGTTTTACTCAGCTAACACATTTTTTTATATCCTACTGGCTCCTAAGCTTAATTCTTTGCTCAGAGAAGAGCAGAATCTTGTTGCAAGTGGACAAGGATCTAGATATCCAACTATTCTTGAAGTCAAGGAAGGATAGATAATAAACCATTTCTTTCTCCAATCTTGTATGTTTCAGAAAATTGCTCTGAAGTGCCCAGGTTGTTCAAATATTTGACACTCTAGTCAGCAGGTTTCCACATATTTTTTTAAGTTAAGCTCATGGGTAGAGAATAATTCAGAATCAGAAATTTCCTTTCTGATCTTAGGCCCTGTGACTACAGTTTTTACATAAAAATAGAGAATGAAATAACAGTGCAGCCCCATCTAGAAAAACTACATAATATTTAACATTCAAGTTAGTGATTTATGAAATGTGCGTGAAAACTTTACTGATCAATGGCTGTTGTGAATTTTATATCAATAACAATTTCTCAAGTAAGATTAGATGTCTCTTCTTTAAAAATATGTGTTTTAGCTTAAGGAGGGACTGATTAAGAGTACAATAACAATTTTTATTACACAGCAGAATAAAATTGGTTACTCTTGTAGGTCCTTCTTTCTTCATAGAGAATGCATTATTCCTACATTCTCCATACTAGGCTAAAACACACAGAAATCACATCTTGCTAAGACTATACCACGAGTCTGGGTCAGAGTACGACTAGCAGACTAAATATCATGAGTCATGCTACAGTGCTTTAACCTTAACTTATATTATAAATATATCTATAAATTTAAATGTCATTTTTCAAATAGGACAGAAAATTGCATCTGCTTTCCTGAGAATCAGGGCTTGAAGTTTTTTTCTCCTAAATACCATTCCATGGAAGCCTGGTCCTCCTCTTTCAGGCAATCCAATTGTCATGCTTTTTTTCATCTTTAAAAAAATTTTTTTTTCTTTTACTTTTCTTCTTTTAATAGAATTCCTAATAGTTTTTGAAAATGCTATTGAATGTACATTTAACTGAAGTCAAGTATTTGCTATCCAGATTTTTCAGTTATTAATGACAGTTACAACCATTCAGTACTGGCAGATTGGAAAATAATCCCCTTAGGTTTTTGTCCAAGTATACAACTAAATTTTGTGAATCTCAACATTTTTAAGTGCTTCCAAGATTTTGATTTTAATGACATTCATGCAAAACAACTTCATGAAGAACAAGAATTTTAAACTCAATTGCCCATACTTGATTTATGCAAAACATGTTATCCAGAAGGGCATGCCCTTCTGAAGAAGTCTTAAATCACATAGTTTGGAACTCTGCTCTGAGTGACTCTGTGGTGGTTGAGTGAGAAATAAACACACTGAGGGTAAAAGTCTGATTTAGATGGAGTAACCTCAGTGCCTTAGTGAAAGAAACCTACTCTTTTTTCTCACTTAATGGTTATTTATATCAAAGCAAGGCATCCACAACACTAGGAATGTGGATCTACCTAAACAAGCCAAGAATATGAGAACAAACCTCCATTAGAATCAGACAGTGTTGTGTGTACCTTGTATCACAGAAGGCAGTGAAGTCTGGCACATGCAACTTAATCCTCACAGTTCTCCTGTTTATCTATGTCTTACAATAAAATGTGGTTTTCTATAATTAAGGTTCACAGTTCTGAATTGTCCCTTGGTTTTATAGATGAACATTTTCTCACTAAATACATGTTACACCTCTATAAGAATATTGAACAGCATGTGAAAATGTTCCTGAAACTAGAAGTGGTGATCCATATTATTAATTTGATAGATTTTTTCTTTTTTTTTTTTTTTTGCAAAGTTTTGACACAGGCCAGCCAGAACAGTCCCAGATGATTCCCAGCAACATTCAGAAGATACTTTTCCAATATACCGTTTTTATGCAACCACAATGTTCTGGGTAGCAGAAATATATGATGGTATGTAGATTCAGCATTCCATACCAGATGACCTCTGCCTCAGAAAATGGTCCTGGGCATGTTTGACCCTAGTATGCTATGTCATACTGTCATATCACTGACAGCGAACATGTCGTTTTAAGCGGTGGCTACAGAGAAGATGGAGATTCCCTTTTTGTAAAAAATCACATGAAAAAGAGTAATGGTAATGGGTGCAAGTTATTGCTGGGGAGATTCTGATTATACATAAGACAAATATTTTTCACTATGAGAACAATCAGCCACTGGAATTTTCTCTCCAGGGAAGTGGTGTATTCCTCAACATTGGACTCCTTTAAGATTCAGCTGGACAGTGTGCCGGGCCATCTTTTTTAAGCTGTACTTTTGCCAAGATGATCCAACTTTGTACTTTATGATCCTACAATACTGTTAGTCATAAAATGTTCTATACCTTACATACTATTAGTTTACATGATAAATAGCTAATCACAGTAAACACAAAGATGAGGGAGGATCAGAGGAACGATAATGGATAGAGGAACAAAAGGAATATTGCAATATTTCAATTGGAATATTTCCTATAGCTGTCAAAGGAGAGTGAAATTCACCAGCATGAAACTGGACTAATGAAAGAGGAGGACCAGCATGAGGTGAGGGCAAACAAGTATGGAAAATTAGAGGCAAAATGGTGAATCCAAGGGTAAATGGTCAGGGACCTGTTACAGCACTGAGACACACAAGTCTGTGAAGTTGGATGGGATCCATCCAAGGGTACTGAGGGAGCTGGCAAAAGAGCTCGACAAGCCACTTTCCGTCATTTATCAGCAGTCCTGGATAAATGGCCAGATCACAACTGACTGGAAGCTAGCAAACCCACCTACAGGAAAGACTAGAAAAAGGACCCAGGGAACTACAGGTCTGTCAGCCTGACCTCAGTGCAAGGGAACATCAAGGAGCAGATCGTCCTAAGAGCCATCTTGCAGCACATGCAGAACAACCAGGGGATCAGGCCCAGCCAGCAAGGGTTTATGAAAGGCAGGTTCTGTTTGACTAACTTGATCTTCTTCTATGGCAGTGTGACCAACTTAGTGGATGAGGGAAAAGCTGTGGTTGTTGTCTACCTGGACTTAAGTAGCATCTGCTATACCAACATGACACAGCACAATATGATTTAATTTAATATGATGGTTACAACTTAGAAGAAAACCTACTTTGAATCAGATACTTGCCATCAATTTCAGACACGAGTTTCTGAAATTGATTTGCTGAGTATGATGGGACTGAAGTCCAGATCCTTGTAGGTAGCCATGACAATCCAAGAACATTAATGCATTCCTGTTTTCTCATTCTTTGAGACCACTCATGATGCACTCAAAGACATTTGAACATTTGGATAACTGTGGGGTTTATGAGACAAAATTAACAAACTAACACCAGAAATGGGCATCAGGTCTGTGAGATAAAATGAAGCTTTCCCTTCACTGTCAGAAGAGACATCAAGAGATATAATGGTCCTGAGGCTAGTTGTCCAGGAGGTCTTTAGAAATAAGTGTGTGGACCCACTACTGTAGAGTGATTACCTTTTATAACATCTATAATGGACTCTGGAAGTAGTACTATCATTAAGGAAATTACGGTTTTTCTTATGTTAAAACATGAAGGTGAAGGGAAGCTGAAGGTCCCCACAGTGTTTTTTTCTGAAAGGAGAAAGAAGGAGCACTAGTTTTCCAGTTTTTTTCAAAAACCTTGAAACAGCACTACATCTCATAACATCACTTTCTGCAGAATCTGGATCTTCTCCAAGGACAGATGGTACCGAGCTAAGTCAAACCTCCTTCATGTGCAGAACGACAGTGTTGGGTTTTTTGCCCTAATTCTGTTGACTGAACAGTAGCACTGACTTATATACTACAAAAATACAATGCTTTCTAGGCATCACAGCCTTCTGCCACTATGCTGAATCTCCATTTTAAAAAACGGATTTATTTTGTGGGGGCAGAAGCACTTATGTTTTAGAATATGACAGGAAATCTTATTGCATCTAGATTGAATATAACCTGTTGAAAACGAGTCCAGAAAATACAATGTTGTTTCTGGGCTTGTTTATGGGAGCTTTTCTTCCTCTGTTCTTTTTTCTGATTTATAGTAATCATCACTTATATTCTGGTGTGCTGTTATTGCTACTCTTGAATGTATTTCTTTGCTTTCTTACATAGATATGTTCAAATTCTAATGCCAACTATGAATATCTCCATGTAAGGATAAAAGAAAATCCAGGTTATGGGTAATTCAATTCTGAAAGCAGTACCAAGTAAGAAATGGTGGATGATATTTTACTTTGTCAAATAGCCCATTCTCTGAAATTAAAAATAAATCTAAACTTCATAAAATCTGATTCATTACTTGTGCAAGGTTTTACCTATCCGCAACACATTACAAACCCCAACATTATTAAATATAACATTTCTTTGTTTAATGATTTTTTCAATGTTTTTTTTCTACCCAGAGATATTGACTATATGTAAGAAATACATGTCTAATGGACAACTATGTAGCCCAGGTACTTGTGGCATCCACAGCTTTTCCATGTGGAGATACACTGGCGTCTTATTAGCTTTGTCGAGGAAAAACAAAGAGGCCAAATCACATGGACCAATAAATTCACATAGGAAGGATGAACCAGCAAGGACTTACTTTGACATGAGTCCTGGAAACTCTAAAAGACTTCAATCACAAATTGCTTTTAGAGAAACAGAATGAAAGGAATGTTGCTACTGATGGCAGGGAGGGTGAGGAGCGGGGAGAAAAATTGTATTCTGTGATACCAGTCAGAGAAAAAGAAGAAAATATAAAGAATCCAAAAAACTCCAAACCAGATGACTTGCTGTTATCTGAAAAAGTGGTTCAACAGTGGACAGAAATGAATTTAAGTGTTGTGACATGAATAAGTGATGTATATTTAAAACACATAATCTTATTTTTATCCTATATAAAATAAGATGCAAAATTTTTTAAGACAGACTTTCAAAGTCTCTGTCTTTCTTTACTTATGTTAATACATTCCTCAAAAGAACAAATAAATCTAGAATTTAATTGGCACAATCTGTAAATCTATATTGCAGAAGAATTAGAAGCTCCAGAAAAATATACGATCAGGATTGCTAGGATAAGGCAGTGGTGCTCACAATTATGAAGTTACAGATTGGAGTATCTGCATCCAGAAACCTTGGATGAACTCTCTCAGATGTATATTAAGTACTCAGCCAAGTACTCCAACGAACAGGTTATCCAACAAAAAGGTTAAGCAGACCAGAAGCATGAGATGAAAAAGAAAAATGATCATGTAGGAGTTATGCTACAATCCATCTTCAGTATTTTTCTCCTTGGGCTTCTGTGTTCCAGAGCACAATCAGCAGAGTGGCCCCCTTTTTAAGCAGCTGACAATGTTCCAAGATGAGATAGACCCCAGGAAAGTAAAGGCTGCATTATTTCTAAAATAACTTTCATCACTGTAAGAAGGGGGAGATGCTACACAAGTCACAGATTCAGATTTCAAGGTCCAGGTGCAGATTGTTTCTGTACCGGGCCTTAGATTTACTGAAAGTTTGTGAAGCCTGAGATGACTAAAACAAAAAATTTCAGCCTGAATGAAAGTTCTAGTGCATATAGTAGGAGACAATGAACTTTGCATTTTAAGTCCACTTCTTTTTTCACTCTCTTCTGAAGAAATCTAGCAATATAAAGCAGGAAACTCTTCAAGCTTTAATTACAAAGTCAATGATAAAATTGGCAGGGAGAAGAGTAAAACTCAATTTTGCTGTCATTGCTCTGGACTCACTTTTTTTTTCCTTCCTGATTAATTTCACCCTCTGATAATAAAACAAGTCAAACTCCACATACAAAAATATAATTACTGGCATCTTTCGGACTTGCTTCCTAGCACAGGTCATGAAGGTAAGAGATCATACCCTTTCCTATGCAATCCTATTTTACATTTTCATTTACAGCTCACCAACATCTATTCCTTCACTGCCTTCAATATCCCTCTCCCGAGTATTATGCTGCATTAGTTTACCTAAAGTAACTCCTTTTCTTTAGGTGGTTAAGTGCACCTACCAGTGAGGGTCATAATCTGGAGAGGATTTGTCCCCACTGAATGCAGATCTTTAATACTTGAACAGGAGGCTGGGAGGTATAAACTCTTCAGCCATGTCGCCCCATGTCCCCCATCCCTGCTTCCCCCATTTTCATCCCCACCCTCTCTGAGATTTGAAGGATCTGGTTTACAGGATTTCACCCAGAACTTCCGTTCCACTACAAACTTTGAATACTAAAAGCAATAAAATCAAGGGAATGGTGAAAGAAAAGAAATCGCTAGCGGTTTAAAATTACAATTGTATGGTATGGCAATTACATTTTACTTTCACACACTAATAGGAACAAAGACATGGTAATATTTTATCAGCTATCCTATATGACATTATTCTCAAAACCAGAAAACCTGATTTACAGAGCCAAAAGCTTTTAAAAATCAGTATATCCTACTAAATTCTCTTTGTCTATCATATTAAATGTGTAATTTGCTGTGATGGACAAATCCCTTTTGGTTTAATCTTTTAGGAATTTAGGAGCTCAGAAGAAAATGTATTTGAGCTCAACATTATGAGTCAAAAGATTGCCCACATTAACATAAGGAATATAAATACAAAAGTTACAGAATTTGTATTAAACATTATAAACCTCTATTCACTTGTAAAGAATAGATGTACTGTACCTGCCAGACATTTGGCATTGATGAAAGTCTCATCTCAAGTTGTGTCACAGGTTAATGCTCAGACAGAAGCAGGGTGAGGGATTAGTAGACTCACTGGAGATTACAGATATCTCAACTTTGTTCTGTTCAACCTCACAGCAACCTTATAAACAGGATAAAAGCAAGGTTCATGGTTTTTAATGGTCAGTAGGGCACACATTAATTTATAAATCTCCAAGAGTTGTTTTCTTGGTTAATGTTCTTAATGCACTGACTTTTATGACCTGAATCAATTCTCTCTGTATTTTCTAAAAGTAGAAAGTGCAGGAAGTTTATATTTCTCTAGATGAGGTTGTCAAAGTAGATAAAAAATAACACAAACCCTAAAATTTTACGTGTCTACCACACAGTATTGTGCCACAATCTTAAATTCGTATTTTATTCCTGTTAGGTGGAAACTACACAGCTATATACTATGACTACCTAATGGTTGGATTGTAGAAATAAATGTACCTTTGCCAGCTTAACAGAAAGCAGAAACTATCTTAAAGATCTGTTAAATAAAAACCAGGATGCACACGGTAGATCTCAGTTGAAGTAGATGCTAATTCAATATGTAGAATTTAAAATTTATTTCTTTGTTCTGTGGCTTTCTGGAAACCCACTTGGTGAAAATTTTATATATATATATATGTACATATTGCTCATATACTAATACAGAAACCCTTTAAAAAAATACAAGGTCTTATTTCCAGTTCAATTTTTCTCTGAATTTTAAATAAAGCCAATAAATCCTTTTTAGCACTGTTTGTTTGCACCTTGTATTTGTTTAGTGACATTTATGGATTTCCTTCTAGAGTATAAACAACTGTTATTAATGCGTTATTTTGTGTCAATGGGACAAGAACATTTCCAAAGAAGATTTGACCATCTGGAAATTGTCGTTTATTTATCCATTTGTCAGTAAAAAAAAGGTATCACTGGAATACCTAAGGCCTTTTACTTCATTTCATTTCTATGCTTTCTGTTAAATATTCTCCTGTGACTCTTGGAGATATGTTATTCTGAATTTCCAGGTGGTGTCCCTACAAGGGTGCAATCCTTCGTTTCTTAATGCATCTTGAAAGCCAACATAAAATTCCCTCATCCTAATATGGTCAATACTGAGCATAAATACTGCTGATAGACTGTCAGAGAAGCTAAGCTGGGCATCCAGGAGGGAATCCCAGTGCCAGCAGCCACTGTCCCACAGGTCCCACTGAGGTGAGTAGGATAGACTCAGAGAAGATGGTCAAAGCCAAAGAAGCATCTGAATCATAAGTATGTATGATAGTGAAGAGGCAGGTCTGAGGTGAATTTGGAAAGCCAATCCACAGCTCAGAGTTGGGATCAGGTCTTGTGGTGACCAGGCAGGTCCATAGTGACAGTGGTGGCTGAGATCAAGCCAGGAACTCAGCCCACGGGTTGAAGTTCAGGTCAAGGGATTTCATGATGAGGCAGGGCAAGGCTGTGGCAGAGCTGGGGACCCACACTCCTGTGACATTGCTGATGCCAGGGCTGATAGCCCTGGGCTAACCTTAACTGGGGCTCCTGAATATGTGGGTAGGGTGTGTGGGGGGGGTCCTTGGTGAGGCTGGGTACAGGCAATAAGGTCTATAGTTCCTTTATGGCCCTGACATATACAGAGATAATAAGAGTCAAGAGACCTAATTAGGGAATGAATTATATTCTATAGGAAAGGGAATGATCATTATATTTGAAGTTTCTAATTTTTCAGGAAGCAGTGAAACCTTTCAGAGTTTGATTGAGGAAAATTAAGATGGACCGAGGACCTTTCATTGTTAAATTTAGCACTAGCCTTCCTCAAACTGAATGAATTTCCAAATTTTTGAAAAATCTCAGTAAAACACTTGGTTTTGTTTTCTAGAGAATGATATTATCATACATTTTTAATCTACATCCACCCAAGGGAAATATTCAATAAGCTTTCTGTTCATGCAGAGGGTACATGGGCAATCCTTTGATGTGTTGTATGCAACATGGTGACCTCTAGTAATACCCCTTATGGTCAGCAAATCAGAGTACTGCATTTTAAAAGGGAGTTGTGCCTGCTTCTTGTAGCAGTCTTTTCAGCAGTGTTCTCAAACTATCAATAATATACCATACTCTTTGCTCACTGAGATGACTTGAATATTAAAGAATTGTTCTAATCAGGATGAGAAATAAAATAAAAAATAAATGCAAGGGAAAGCAAAGTCTCTTGTCATCTTATTCACCAGGCATCTTATTTGAATGGTATATATTAAACTGTTATTTAAATTTTGCAGCAAGTCATTAAAAACAATGTCACAGGTTCACCAGTACTCTCTTATCTATCCGTTCTGAATTTATTAACTGCTCCCTTTTATTTTAAAATTTTTTCTGTATTTCCATCCTATAGTCTCCTTATTAAAATTCTCAGACCAAGAGGAGCAACTCTCTAACTAAAGTGAATAAAACAGCATGAAAGTTGTACATTGCTCTTACCAGCACAGGTCAGAGCTGCAACTCAGCAATTTTATGCCTCTGTTACTAAGGCAGTTCTAATATGTGGTGCACTCTAGAGAGGCATGGGGATAAATCTTTGTGGTTTGCAACTCTTGTTTTCTGCTTCAATAATTTTAATGACCTGCTCTCACTTAATAAATAGCATAAACATCATCTAAAATTTAAATCAGTCTTGAAAAAAATATAGACAGTAGTCACCATGTTGAGGCTGTGTTTGTTGTGTCATGCTTTGGAATGATGTGGGAAGCATACAAAACAATATGTACTAAAGGTAGGATTAATATTACCTAAATTTAGCCATCTAACCATCTAATCTAAGACAACTTTCCAGTTTGTCTTTACAGCCACAGAACTGTACAACAGAGCAGTCCCATGAATCCTTAAAGGTCACCCATCTCACCTACTACAGTTTCTTGTCTCAGAATGAGATTAATTGCTCTTTAAAAGTAACTACTTCTTTCCACTATGAAGGAAGCTAATAGAGACCAACTCAGAAATCATATATTTTGTCTTAAGGAAGAAGTTAATTTAATCTTACCTTAATTTTTCAAAAAGTTTCCATAAGTTTTGCTGAGTTTAAGATTAAAATTTTCCTTATATCTGCTTTTCATCTCTGTCCCATGTATTTATGTGGAAAAAAACCCCCAAACAACCCTAACTTATAATTGTTGGGGATCAGACACAAAGTTTTCATCCCCACAGAATACACTGGCCCATTCCCATTTGGGAGTAACTTTCATTTATTGTGCACAAGAAACACATCACTTTTAGACAGACTGGTTTAAAGAGTGGACAAAACACAATTATTAATTAGATGTCTGTATTAGGTGAATTGGATTCCATTTCTGCTTCCTTCATTTCATTCTAATTGAAATTGGGATGTAATCACTAGCTGTCTGGCTAAATATTGCTCTGGAAAACTTTTATGGGTGTTCAGCTTCTTTTGGACTTGTGAGACAAATTTGTTAAGGGTCATTCATTCATATTAATAGAGAAAGACAGTAGTCAACAGCCAGTGTTTAGACCACAGGAAAAGCAACCTTTGAAAGTGAAGGCAAGCTAGTAGAGAACATGACTAGACTGCGATTTGTTGTATAATTTATACATTTAGAGGTTTAAGGACTGGATTCTGGTAATGACGATGGGGTTCATATGTAGGGAGACAACTTGTCTTTTAAATGTGGGGTAATTAGATCTGCTCAATGGTCTGAAATAGGAGTTGAACCAGTGGACATGAATATACCTTATTGAGGACTATGACAGCATTTTTGAAGTGAATGCCCATAATTGCACTCAAGAATGTGTAATCAAACACAAGAACACTAATTTACACATCAGTCTCTGTACTTCTATTAATTAAAGCTCTTTCTGAAATGTTTGTACAGAATGAAATCTGTCTTCTAAATGTTTGCAACTAGCAAGCAAACAAACAAATAAACAGAAGAGCTACTGAATTGGACAAGCAGCTTTGCAAGCAAGATTTGCCAAATAACAGAATCTCAGAATCACAGTCACTGTGGCTGGAATATGTTACTTTCTACAGTTCTTTGTTTATATTGTGAATATGCTTTATACCATATATGTAATTTAGATAACATCAGAATCATAGAGTTATAGAATAGCTTGAGTTGGAAGGGCCCTTAAAAATCACCTAGTTCCAACCTGCCGTGGGCAGGGACACCTTCCACTAGACCAGGTTGCTCAGAGCTTCATCCAACCTGACTTTGGACACTCCCAGGAATGGGGCATTCACAATCTATATTTGCAACCTGTTCCTGTGCCTCATCAAACCTCATAGTAAAGAATTTCTTCCTAACATCTAATCTGAACCTATCCTGTTTCAGTTTCAAGCCATTCCCTCTTGTCCTGTCACTATATGTCCTTGTAAAAAGTTTTTCTTCATCTTTCTTTCAGGCTCCTTTCAGGTAACAAAAGGCTACAATTAGGTCACCCTGAAGCCTTCTCTTTTTCAAGCTGAACAATTTCAATTCTCTCAGCCTTTTCTCATAGGAGAGGTGCTCTGTCCCTCCAAACAACATGGTGGCCCTTCTTTGGACTCAGTCCAACAGGTCGATGTTCTTGCTGTGCTGGGGACCTTTGATTTCCCTGAAAGGTTATGAGAATCTGGCTCAAGTCGAACAAATACAGTCAATGTTTTCTAAAAATTATCATACAGTCAATACTTTATAAGAAACACACATCTGAAAGACTTTTAAAAAGCAATATGCTTGTTTATCATTCAGAAAAACAAACTTAACATTGATACTTTCAGGAAAGCTTCTGCTTAGTTTTGTTTTGTTTTGTTTTTTCCTTTTTCCTCCTGGAGAAAAATAATCTGGGTTTGCTAATTCAAAAGTTTAAAGTCCGAGTTTTAGCAAGGAACTCAGACTGATTGATTGATTGATTGATTGATTGATTTACATTGCCAGGTGAATCCAACTTGCTGATCTTTACACATTACACATTAGAATTTTGCACTGTTCATAGGAAGAATCTAATTGTTCTCTCAGTCCAGAGAATAAAAGGAATGCAACACATTGTCTAGAATCCAAGCCAGTATACATCATATTTTTAGCTATATTATCTGCTTCAGCAACTATTGTCATTCTGGTTAGTGTCTCAGTCTAAGTAGCCAGCTGCTGAGAGATGAAGATTAATCTTTTCAAACTGCAAAGCTAGGGAAAAAAAAAAGAAAAAAAAAAGAGGAAAGGAAACAATCCTCAACTACAATTGTCTTACATTAAACTTCCCATGTTGTTTAATTTGGAAAAAGTAAATATTAGCCTTTCCCTTGGTCTCAGCATCTTCACAGTGGAAAAGCACTGCTTTAGGCTTCCATGCTAAACTTCTGATGTCAGGCAACTGTGAATGTCTTATTTCTTTACCACGATACTTTGGAGCATTTGATTAATTGATTATTAGTTTTGAGGCAAATCTTTGTGGAATACAAGATTCCTCTTGGGAAAACTTCTGATTTTGAAGGGGAAGTATTTGTATAAGCACAAGTTTCTGTTTTGAAGAGAAAAGAAACATCATTTTCCTGACATAATTTCAGCAAATAATTGATGTTAAGAAATTCTGGGTAAACTGTCACTGTTTTTCCAGTGAACAGATATTACTGTAACATTTGGAGATGACAGTTTGCACTGGGAGAATGATCATGAGAAATTCCTCTGCAATTATGTATGTCATCATTTCTCACTTAATCAATAGAATTTATCATTAAAGACACTGGTTCAGCATAGTTAGGCTTCAGGGCATATAAACCATCCCATTATATTCAGTAGCTGTAGATGAAAAAATTGTTCAAAACAGGGCAGCTATTAATACTACTAATGTGCAAATCTTATGCCCATAGAAGAAAGACCAAGGAAGCAACTCAGCAGGCATCATACAAAACCAGGGAGTTATACCAATCCTGCTGGAGCAGGAGGTTTCTCAAGGAACTTCCAGTAGTTTCTTTAAATAACACTAGTTTACGGGACTGGAGAGATAGCATGTGCGGATGTTTCTGAAGGTTAACATAATTTTTTTTTTTTTTTTTTAAATAAGAACTCCTTGATTAAAGTTTCTGTCCCAGGAGTAATTTTTTTAAGGGGGAAACTCATCATCGTGATTTATAACTCTGAATCCAAAGAAGAAGCACTAAGTAAAATGCTTACAAGTGGAGCACCTTCTCCACTGATTTGACAGAGAGTTTATGCACTCAGGAATACTGATTCACCACGCATCTAGAAAAGGCCTAAGTTAAGAAAGCAGTGTCAAAAATATATACAGACAATACCTTATAATGTCTAGTGATTTCACTAACACAGGTATTCCTGGCTAGATTATCAATTATGATGTAGAGAACTGTATGTCTCCATATATTCTAAAGATATTTCAAACTCCAGAGGTAAAATCTTCCGTCCATACCTCTGCCTCAGAATTTTTGAATGTGAAACTGCTTGTACAAAATGTGATGAAATGTAAGAAAAGGAAGCATGAATCCATGTTATTCTTTCTTATGGTTATCATACTGTGACTTATCTATCTAAAAAATTTCTGGTGCTTTTTGTATTTTTCTGTCCTAATCTGAAATGCTATCAGTTTCCTTTCTATCCTGTAGACATACAGGTGAAGAATGAAGTGAAAAATTAAGGTGGAGGCATAAACCAAAAGAAAGACTATTCCTTAGCTTGATAAAAGCAATGAAAATATCCTTTCAGGTCACAGACTATGTGACTAAGAATAATAGACATCATTTTCCTGATTCTGAGTGCTTCTGACAAGTGTTGAGATTTAAGGTCCTTTTTGTAAGGGAGAGGAAGTTAGCCTTTCATTGATAAACCACTTTTTACAGTGTTAAGGGTTTCCTTACATTCAACATGAAATTGCATTCAACACTGAAATTCTTTACATTCAAAATATGTATTTTTTGCTGTATTGCTAGAAACTATTATACTATTGGGTGGGTTCACCATATACTAAAATATCACTTGGAAAAAATTATAACATAAAAATACTCCACAAATTGGTTGCCTGTCTATCCAGATATTTTACTGTGCTTTCACAGAGCAGCTAAGAATATTTATCTGCATTTTACAGAGTTAAAGATCTAAAATCTTAGATCTTTGTGTGATAATGTTCTTGCCAATATGGATGTCAATGTTTAAGAGATTAGGTTTTAATACTTCATCTCTTCCTCTCCAGCAGTGAAGGTTTAAAACACCTCTGCCAGGATTAGATACCCATAAACAGACTTTCTGACCAAAACAACCCTGCTGTCATTGTTGTGATCTTCTCATTTGCACTCAGTACAGGAAGGCACTCATTCAAAATATACAAGAGGATTTTTTAACATTCATTTTTACATGTGTACATGGGCCATAGATGATTATTAAGGGAAGCTCCACATCTGGAATAAAAAAAGTTAATTGCAGAGCACCTAAGTGGCTCGGGGTAGAATAAGGGAGAAGGGAGGGTGAGAACACAGACAGAGTTTGATGTAGTCTCCAGTTTTATGCTTAAAGGAATGGGGATGTGAAGTTTTAGTCAACATACACCATATATCATATACTGCCAAATGACTCTTTTTGATAGAGTTTAAACCTATAGAACCTTTCTATCAAAGACAGAAGTCCACACTGCCACTACCATGCATAGAACCGAATAATGCAGACCTGTGTAGAATCTGCTCTGAATTGCTTAATGCATACATCTTAAATGTATTTAAGTGTTTATACATATATGCTAATAAAATTATGACTGGTATCGTATCAAACTACAATTAAAACCTACTTCAGCAGCCTGGGTTTTTTAAAACTATTCAAGTTTTCGAAAACTGTTCAGGGAGCATGAACTGCCTCCTGCTTCTTTCTTCCTGTAAGACACCAGTTAATAAGATTGTATTATCTACCCCTTTGATTTTTATCTCTCTCTTTCTGCCCCTGAGATGACTCCTTTGGCAAGCAGATATGGCTAATACTGTACCTTCTGCAGCACTATCAGTTCTATTCGTTCTCCATTTGGCAATCAGAAACTTGCTCAGTAAAATGTCATAGATAGTAGTAGCAGTCGTGATACAATCTGCTGGTATTTTGTCTGCGTTAAGTGCCTGACCAGTTATAAAGACTGCTTTAGCAGGGTTCATGCTGAAGTTCAAGATCTTTACCTATTTTTGACTCTCTGTAATTAAGAAATAATCAAATATTTTACTAAAAAAGTAATAATACTACCAAACACAGATTTTTATAAGAGTCCTGAGACAGCGTTAAAATTTCATTCTTCTAGAAAAGAAAATACCAAAACAAATAACATTACTGTCTATATTATAAACTTGTATGGATTGCCTTTTTGTCAGAAAATCTGACTTTCAAATTTGTTCTAAAAATAAAGCAAATAGTTTCCATATAAAGCTATTGTCCAGGACTTGTGTTTTGAGGGAAAGAAATTAAGAAGTGTTATTTTGTGACTATATCATTTGTCTAAACATAATTTTTACCACATGTAAGACAACTTTACCAGCTGGTAAACATAGGGTAAAATTAATTTTGTATACATCTATACTATAGTAATAGACATCTATAGACATCTATAGACATCTATAGACTATAGACATCTATACTATAGTAATTTTCAGTCTTCTTTCATGTCCTAGTAGAAAAAGTAGGAACCTTCAGAGGTCTATTAATGTAATTTTCATTGTCCATCCTAACACAACATGAAATACCTTCTGGAGGCAGCTAACTGTATCTTACTGAGTGCAAAAATAGCACATGACATAAATCTGTTAGACACTGAACTGTTAAATGTCCAAGTCAAGGCAGGTCAGAATATGAACTTTTATTTTTCAAGGTGAGATTTGTCTATCTCCTGTGTCATTTTTAGGAAATCTAAGGGGGGCCTATAACCCTACACTGCTGACCTGCATCACACAATTAAGGTATATGGAAAAAACCCCACATTTGTTTCACCTCTACCTTAAGACTGGAGAGGAATGGGAAAAGAAGTCAAGGTAATAAAAGAAAAATTGCTACTGTCTCTCCAATGAGCCAGGCAATGCAGCTGCATGGACTACTAATGAATTCTCAGGCAAGACATAGGCTATAACAGCTATATAAAGTAAAAAAAACAGCTTAAGTCTTGAGTAGACATGAGAAGCAAAATAAGTGTACTGTTTTAGGCAGGTACAATTTCACACTAAAGTTTTGTGTCCATATATCTTAGAACAGAGAAGCTAGCACCTAATTTCACTCACTTGTGGAGACCTGCCTGGTACCCATTTCAGTGGGTTTTTAATTCAAATAAAAGCATAACACACTAGTCCTGATATCTTTTAATTAATTTCAGTCTTTTTAACCACCAGTCTAACTTAAAGCATTTTGAATTTAAAGAAAGGATAGATTGTGACTATATGAAATTTATAATGTGTGGCAGCCTGTACAGTTTCATAAATTGAATGGAAACTTTGAATTGACAAAATGAAAATATGTAATGACTTGGAAGAAAGCTGTGATCTGAATAGCTGAAGAGTATCCTAGATCCAGTTAATCATCTTTCAATGAGAGTTAACATCAAGGCAATAAAACCTCTCCAAGACACCAATAATCACTTCTCTACATCATAAGACTTGTGATTTTTAAAAGCACTTTAATAAGATAGTTGTAATTAATTCTCAAAATCAAGTTATTGTTGTAAACTGACTAAAATTGAGATGTCCCTAAACCTAAGGCTAAAAGAAGAAGCCTTGTAAATCAATGTGACAGAAACGCAGTGAGAACAATTATTTATCTGCAGTGCCATCATGATTTATTTGTATTTATGTTGTATTTCTACTTATGAGTGATTCCTTTCACATCAAAAACTGAATTCTTACACTGTATTTATAAAACATCCAATCTTTAGACTTTTCACAATACATAATAAAGGATTTTTGAAATTAGGACTCAATATGACTAATAAGTAAAAATGAACTGTCTACTATGTGTGAGTATATTAGGAAAGAAAGTGTACTTGGCCATGATCTGTCCCTGAGGCCAACTGATACAGACTAGACTGTGTTGATAGTTTTAAACTGTTTTATTCTTTAAAAAAATGTCAACATCCAAACTGTTGATTGGGAATGGTCCTCTAGCCGTGTTAACTGCTGAATCACATGGACAAATTGCTTTGGAAAGTCAAGTTGGATGTACCAAAACCACGCAGGGCTTACTGCAGTTGTCAAGAAATATTTTTTTTTTTTTGAAAGGGCTTCAGTTAGAAGTTTGCAAAGACTAGGGAGGGGTGGTATTTTCACATTATTATTCTTTTGGATAATAAACACATAATTAATTTACATGCATGAAGTCATGGTGTTACAGCTAATTCTTCACTTTATGCATAAGTATAAATTAAAATGTACAAATCTTCTTTAAGAATAGTTGAAATGTAAGCCTGAACACAAGAATATAGGAAATCTAAGGCATTTTCCCTGATAACTTGTAGTAAAAAGGCAGCTTTGTGTTGTAGCACACTGTGCTGCTGAGGCATGTTTGTCTGAGGAAGTGAATGTGTGAAGAGGCAAAAAATAAAAAAGGAAAAAACTCGCAAAAAAACTCCTCTAAACAAACAAATAAACAAACAAAACCCCACAACCCTGAACAAATTACAGAAAGTATATTAATTATATTCTTATTCTCAGGAAAGTACATTACAGAACTGTGTTGGATTCATCTTCAGAGATAAAACCTGACTTCTTATTCCCAGCAAATTCAGAATGGTGATGGAAGTGTAATTAAATGGAGGACAGGAAAGACAAACAGATTTTGTAGCAGATGGATAATTTAGGAACAAAGTTAGTTCTAATGTTATTACAAATCTTGCTAAATTTGCAGTCTTGGTAGTGGAATGTGGGTCATGTTGTGATGGGTTCATATTGGGAAAAGAGTCAGGGAAGAAAACGAAGGCATATTGTGCTTTGTCAATAAATTAACTAAATTTGTAGAGCTTAGTGTTATGGAAGATACAACAGGCTGATCGGTGGCTTTTGAAACTGGATTTGAGGACAGACAGACAGACAGAACATGATGGCAGCTGCTGGATCCTGACCTCCTGATCAAATTTTTCATTAATTCTTCAAAACACATGAAGAAGCCTTATGGTTGCAATACAAAGTTATCAAGGAGGACTTCCACTACTCCAACATCTTCTGGAAGGTCAATATGTTTGAATGCAAGCAAGCCAGGAGAATTCCAGAGTGCATTAAGCACAGTGTTTTGATGCAAATGCTGTATGGACAGAAGCTGGGAAGTCAGATCTGCCAGAACTGCTACTTCTGAATAAAAATGAGTAGTGTGATTGGTCAACAGCAGCATTCATCCCAAGGGCCATCAGATGATTTAATTAAGTATCCTCAGGAAAATGAGGAAGAGAGGAAGTTTAGTCAAGACATGGGATCTAGAAGATCAGACTTTTGCTTGTTCAGGTAATTGGTAGAAAGAATCCCTTGGATGCTACTTTAAATGAAAAAAAAAAAAAAAAGAAAAAACAAAAACCAGAAAAAAACCTCCAACCCCAACAAACCAAATCACAAGAGAGCTGGTTATTGTAGAGGGCAAACTCCTCAAAGCACAAGGATGGTCCATCCTATTGTAATGAAATCAGACTGGCTTGACATAAGGCAAGCATGGATGAAAACTCCTGATTGAACTCAAATGCAAATAGAAAGAGTATGGAAGAAGGAAATAGAGATTTCCTACCAGGAGGAAAATAGGAATATTACATGAGATGCATGGGTGGAATTAGGCAATTAAGTAAACTAAAGCTCATAGTTGAAACTGGAAATGTGAAAGGCAACAAGAACGGCTCTGTAAGTACATTGGTAACAACCAGAACAGAAGCCAAAAATGATGTAGGCTTGCTGTTACTGAGGCAAGTGAACCACTGATGATGGAGAATTAAAAGGCAGAGATACTAATTTTCTCATTTGTATTAGTTTGTACTTGCAGTGTCTGCTGTCAGGCCTCCCATGTCTGACTAAATGAAGTACAACTTAACAGCAGGAAAATATCAAGTTAGGGACCATGTTAACAAACTGTATAAACATTCAATGGGGACAGACTGAAGACATTTAAGGCTTCTGAGAGACCTGTCAGATGCCATTTCAAGGTCTCTGTCTGTCATCTTCAAAGGGTTGTACCTGTCAAAGGAGTTCTGTGTAGCATGGAAAAAGACAATTATTATGCCCATCTTCTAAAATCGAAAGAAGAACCAAGGTAATACAGGCTGTCTGTGAAGAAAAGGCAGCAAATCCTTTTGGAAGCTATTTCCAAGGAGAAAAGTAGTTGGAAACAGCTACCATGGATTCACTAAGGGCAAATCATGCCTGTTCAATATGATTGTCTTCTACATCAAGTTATCTGGCTGAGTGGGCAAGTGCAGCAGGGTCAGCTGTAAAATCTGTGTAGTATAACTGAAAAGAAATGGCCTAAAAAGACAGAAAAAAGGTAGGTAAGACTCACCGGACTGACAAAAAACTTGCTTATAAGTCATCCGCAGTTCAAAAGCTATTTTTTTGAGTGTTGTTCCTTTGGGATTTCCTGTTCGAAATCTTCATCGATGACTGCGGTAGTGTGCTCCCTCCCCTTGCTTGGGTTGTAGTGATGGCTGCATCTGGCATAGAGGCAATACAATAGTTAAGGGCCTTAAATCTTAGGTGCTCAACACCTAAGGGACATAAGTCTTGCTCAGCTGCTGAGGGATAGTTGAGCATTTGCCAACTCAGAGTATGGCTCCTTTGCAAGAAGGGCAATAAGTCAGTCATCTTACTCCATATATAGTGGACAGTTCAGGGCCCGTCAGCCTCTCCTGCACGGCAGTGGTCTGCACACCAGGAACTCCACTTGGATAGGAACACCTCACAGGGTTACTCCTTGAGGGTGAGGGAATCCTTATCTCATCAGACACTTGGTAAGTAAATTGGAATAAGCACACTGAAGCTTTGAAATTTTAGCTAAGTGATAGAAAGGATTGGTTGTGCACATATAGTCCTTTAGACACAAACCACTGACCAAGCCTGGTACTATGTGGATCCAGGCAGACCTAAAGTCCTCTCAGAAAAGAGTTTAGGATTCAAGGAGATCCTTTCTGAACCTCATGACTCAACAGAATATTTCCCTGAGAGTTTTGTCTGACAGTGTACTCTATGCAGTAAAGCAGAGTACCTTGCCATTGAATCTTGTGGAACCACTGTTGCATTTAGTATCAAACTTTTTTAAATCACTGTTCTGCATCAGTAAACATTCTGCTATTTCTCTCTTACAAATGAAGTGCATCACTCCATCTACAGCAATGACCCAGAGATGAGGAAAGAATACACTTAGTGAGTCTGCAGAAGAAACCAAATTTGGGAAGTAAATAGTACTCTGTCATTCAGAGAGAATTCCAGGAGCCTGACGAATGGACTGGCAGAAACAGCATAAAATTCAACTTATACAAACAAAAAGTGCTCTGCTTAGGATGCCACAACACCATGCCACAACGTTGGTGGATGCTGACTGGATGGGGAGTAGTTTTGTATGAATGGATCTGGTGGTCCTAGTTGTCCACTAGGTGAGCCTGAATTGGCAGCGAGTCTCTGTTTTAGAAGACTAAAGATTTACTGGTCTACATTAGCACAAGCACAGCCAACAGGCAAAGTGGAGCAACTATGCTCCCCCGTGGAGCATTTCTGAGGCTGCGCTTGAAGAATTGTCTCTAGTTTGGGACTCCCCAGTACGGGAGAAAAATTGAAAAAATGAATGGTGAACAGGCAGGAGAAACATATGAAATAAAGAAAGGCCAAGGAGGCTGGGTTTCTTCAATATGGAAAAGAGAAGGCTGGGAAACAACCTGTTTGCTGCATTTAGCTACCTTTTACCTGTTAGAGAGGGTGCCAGAATCTTGTCCAAGCTGCTAAGTAAAAAGTTTAGAGACTATGGTAGTTGACAGCTGCCATAATGGAAAGTGACTATATATATATACATTCATAATGAGGACAGTCAAACACTGGAAGAGGTTCTCCAGAGAGGCTGGGTAATCTTAATTTTTTGAGATTTTAAAAGCTCAGTTGTAGAAGGTCCAGAGCAACCTCAGCTAACATATAGCAGGAGATGAGGTCAGATGACTGTCCAATCTAAAATAATGTATGTTCATTGTGAAATATTTTGCTTTCCTTTAATACTTTGTGGCATACCTTTAATGATAACATATCTTATCCTGCAACATAGCCTGCTATCTATGACTATTGTTATGTGACATCTGCTGAAATTTTAAGGGTTTGGTTTTTTTGGAGTGAGGATGTTTTAAGAATTTTTGAAGTATAATGTTTCTGCATTGTTGCTTAAGTTTCCTCTAAAAGAGAACTTGTGAGTTTTCTAGTTTCAAGACACTATACATGCCTAATTAAAAAAATGATCTAGTTTAGGAGCAGCTCAGAAAATTGAAATCAATGCACCACAATGTGAATGTACACCATTTTAAACAAAATTAACAGCTTATAGATTAGACCTGGTTATTCTAAAAAAGATGGAAATAAAAGCTGACAACCACATTCTATTTCTGCGCATTGTATACCTGCACCCCATCTCTTGTTCATTTTTTCCACTTAACATTAGTATTCATGGCAAGTTCTCTTGAAAGCAGAGATAATAAAACAATACCACTGTGGTCTTCTCCACAGCAGAGCCCTGCAAGAGATCTGACTCCCTGAGTCATCAGTGATTTACAGTCAATCTTAGTCTATTGCTTTTTTTCTCTATTTGCCTCAAGGTAACAGCACCAAAGGAAAAAGATGCTTTCAAATCATACCATAAAGTTAGAAACATGTCAATAACAGGTTCACTTGGCTATTCTAGAAATCATAACACAATACCTTTTTTACAAATATGTACAAGAGAGCTCTCTGTCTGTCTAGTACACGTAGGAGTGCTTGCTATTAAGCACTTTAATATTTCCATAATACCTAATTAGTGTCTGTTGCTTCTTTTTCAGCCAGGGAACAAAAAACTCTTTGCCAAGGAAGAACTGGAGCTCATTCCAATTTACTGATGAAGAAATTAAACTTCAGAGACCAGCTATGACTTCCCAAGGTCCTTATGGCAGAAAGGAGGGCAAAGAAGCAATTTAACTTTGCTTTTTCCCTACACCTCAATTGCCTTACATGTCACAGTACAAGGGTTGAAGATAACACCGTAGGGTAATCCTAGTACAAGTTCAGATAGAAAAGAGGTGTCTCTAGGGCAGCCTGCAGAGCAGAGGACTATTAAGATTTTCAACAATAATGTGTCAAAATATGCTAGTCCTGATAGAGAGGTCTTCAGCATTATTCCTACTGTACCAGCCAGCTCTCCAGCTCTAGGTTCAGGGTTTGGATAAGGTTGGCTGCTGTTGATCTGAGCTGTGCTGTGAGAAGCCCAAGCTTTCTAAACTTTAAGAAAATTCAGGACTTCCCTGTATCTTAGTCATGGCATTGAAGGAAGTCACCTTACCAGCCAGAAAGTATAGATAGAAAACAAATTTGATCCATTTCTCCTGACCTGCAAGTTGGTCTAAAAGGAAATATATTCTCTAGGAAGAATACTTCCAAGTGTGTGGAATTTTGATTGAATTTTCTAACTTAACAGCTTTTTTATTCTTCATTCATAAAAAGTACCAGGGTTTTTTTGAAAAAATCAGGTTACAGGATTTGATTTTAATTAACACAGATATTCAATGCAATATAAATATTTGGAATAGGAATAGTCTATAAGGAGCATGATATCTACTACTTTTTGCTGTAGCTATTGGGTAGTAACCAAACTCACTTTCAGCATGTTTTATTTTGTCCCCCACTTTATGCCTAGTCTACAGCAAGTCTAGGACAGTCTGGACTGTGGAATTCACTAAGCAGATATGTTAGAATCACTTCACTTACATGTAGTTTTTGGGCCTTGAGTATATACTCTTGCTTAAGAACTCCTGGGTAGTTATATACATGCCAACATTTTCTAAGTGTGCAGCTTTTACTTTTCTAGAATAACAGCCATTATAATGAGAATTCTTCTACAGTTCTGTCAAGACAGAAAAGCCAGAAAATGTATGAAGAGCTGGCTTTTCTCAGTGAAAGAAAAATTTGCTAATAATTGCCTATAAGCATTTATTTTTGTGCATATGACACAAAATTGATTAGATTATGTATTCTGAAAAAATATGCAAGTGATTTACCTTTTACCAGTGCACAAAAAAATTTACAAATTTATCTAATTCCTCACAATGTTTTAAACATTTAAAATGAACTTTGTTTTATGAACTTAGAGACATTCAAAATGATCAAAGAACTTTAATACCAATTTTGAACAAAAGAAATATGAAGCTCAATGAAGAACACACTTTACGTTATTGTTGTATTTCAGTTGAAATATTCACATTGAGACTCAAAATGCTACTTCAGTTCTTACATTCACCCTAAATAACTACAGGACTTAGCTCTGAATAACTATGAGAAGAACAGGTCACTGTACATTTGCATGAGGATGTCAGGTACATGACAGTGGGATAATGAAAAATGCAGAAATAGAACTGAAAATGGAGCAGGCTTCTACTCATGAATCTTGCAATGAAATTAAAGGAAAAAATCAAATTTGTGCTGATAGAGCTACTAGCAAAATAATGTGCACACTGTAAGAAAGATTTGTGAACATGGATTTTACTAGAATCACTCTAATCTTTATTTCAAAACTCAGCTATGAATGGCAATTCTTTTTCATCCTTTTCTACTAAAGAAAAAAAGCCATTTCAGTAGCATTAGCTCATTTGACAACTTAGGATATTAGCAAAAAAAAAATACACAGTACTTGCATTCTCCTACATCAGTATAAAGAAGACAGCATGAAAATATAGCTTAAAATTTTTATTTAGGTAATTAATCAGAAACATTATGGTATGGATTGAAGAAAGAGAAAGTAGTCTTACACACAGACATAGAGCTTCTTAGAAGTAAATAAAATACTTTTGTATTTATGAACTCCAAGTTATTTAAAATTATATAATAATCAAATAGTTTCTGTTGTAAGGAACCTGCCACGGGCAGGGACACCTCCCACTAGACCAGGTTGCCCAGAGCTCCATCCAGCCTGGCCTTGAACATTTCCAGGGATGGGGCATCCACAACTTATCTGAACAACCTGTGCCAGTGCCTCACTACTCTCACAGTAAAGAACTTTTTCCCAATATCCAATCTAGACTTACCCTCTTTCAGTCTGAATCCATTCCCAGTTGTCCTATCACTACATGCCCTTGTAAAAGATCCATTGGAAAGAAAAGGACAGATTACTTCAACAAAAATAGTTTATGATGTTTGTAAAATAAATAAAAAGAACCCAGTATTTTTGTGGGTACTATCTCAGAACAATTAACTAAGACCATTATAAATATATTTTCAAAATTATAAGAACTACTTAGTTGAAGCTATCTGTAAATGCCAAATGGTGACCCTTCTGTGCAGATATTTAAACCCATATCACGTTCTAAAATTACATGGCTATTTCAGATTTTGTATAACTTACCTAATATTTGAGGATTATCAAGTTCACTATGTGAAAACACAATTTTTCCCTAAGAAACATATCCTTGTGCATGTTTGTTTATGCAACTTATTAGAAAATGTATAAATATGCTTTGAAACATTGTTCCCACACTTTTGTCTAACACAAAAGGTTGAAATAACAGTATACAAAAAACTCTACTTTTCTATTTTCAGTTGTTTAAAACTTTTTCCCACTTTATTTTCTTAACTGGTTAATATATTGGCTGTATCCAATATAATTCTTGTAATTTTATGTCTTTAGATAAATTTTATTGGTCTTCAGAAAATATTTTTATTGGCTGTAGTCAAGATTTCATGCCACTGCCAGTATATATGACTGCATGCTTTCACCAAACACGCTACTTCATTGCCATACATGTGCCAAGTATTTATGAAAAGATGGCTAAACGAAAGCAAAATCACCTACACGTAACACAGATATGATTAACAGCTTCCAGACTTTAAATTAAGGAAGATGCATTAAGGAGGCTTATTAAAGAGATTGAGGCCATTATGTCTAGATTTAATCAGCTGGACTTGGAAGATCTGCAATTTGGAACATCTTTATCGCTAATTATGTCCTGGATGATCAAGTTTAACAACAAAAGAAAAGATACTCATCAACCCACTGCCTCTTAAGTGGCTCAGATCAGAGAAACACAGGCAAATGGTTAGTTTATGAAGTTGTTCCAGTAAGACTGTCTTCCCATTTGCTTCCAGGATTTAGATCAATGATATGCTTGAAACAGAAAATAAGAGACTAGAATGTAACAATTCTTCAGACACAGAAAACTGCACATGTGATTATTAGTCAAATTAAGTAAAAATAAAGTTATGCCTCTGCATTTTCACAAGGCAGATCTTCCACTCCTTTTCAGTCTATGAATCTGCGAAAAGCAGAAAGTCACACAGCCGTCTTTGGGTGCTTCAGAAAACTTCCGTCTTTTCATCATTTCTAAGGTTTGTATCTTGTTCCATGCAAAAGTACACTCCTCTCAGGAGTTTCCTAACCTCATCATGTGCCAAAAGATCACAGTTTGCTGTATTCCTTTTACTGCTTCTGTTCTGCACTTCAGAAAGCTCTTTTAATAAGACATGGACAGTTAGTTTTCCATAGTTAATTTTCTGTTAAAATCAGAAACTGAGGTAATGCAAATATCTAATCTTCTTGATTGCTACCTATCCCAAAATCATGCAATACTTTGTCTTCGTACCACAAACAACTCTACAATCTATCACACTTCCCATCTTAGCCCCGAGACTCAACAGTGTTGTGTAATGTTGAGGATTTGTACCTAGGAGCAGCACAAATACATGGACATTTTTCTAGCAGCAGAAGATTGTTAGGCTTTTGTCTGCCCTTCTTGGACCAAAATTCCTCTAAGAAATTCAGACTGAAATTCAGAGTAGGCTGGAGCAGAATTGCTAGAAGAGTAAAGAAAACTCTGGCCCACAGGCTCTTACCTTGCTTCAGATAATACATGGAAAATTTCTAGGATAGTGCAGATTCAGATGCTTTAATTTGCGGCCTTGCCTTACAGCTTGGGATCCTCCAGGCAAGTATAGCTCATGTCACTTTATCATCATCTTCTTCTTATGCCAGGAAGACAGCTGCTACAGATACCACTGCTCACAGCTTAGTCTTGAGTTAGAAAAGTGGCATATTACGTGACAAAAGCTGGGTCAGAGGATTTCTCTGCCTCACGTCCAGTACACGACTGAGTGACTGAAAGCAATATATCCTGAAGTATTCTGGTAAATTAAAAGGGGACAAATATGGGTGTGGGAGTGGAGAAGATATAAATAAAATGGTAAGATGCTAAACATTAGCTCATATGATCTTACACACTTTTTGTGGTGCTTTTTTTTGTTCTATCCCTCATCAAACATCTTCCATAAATTTAAAGATAGTTAATGTCTTAAAGTGAACCTGGATGAATCTGCAGATATGCCCAAGGCCAGTATGGAGAAAGAAATAGCTATATGATGGATTTGAAGTAACAACCTTGCTTAATATATGTTAAAAAATATGTCAACAAAAGCTTCAGCAAATTTCTATTTACAGGGTAAAACCAGAGTATATTCTTATCTTTTGTGACTACTCAGGAGTCAATAAATTTACACAAAAATTATCTGGAATTTCTGAGTGACTAGGACATGTTTTCCTTTTCTTCTCTGCACCAGTTTTGGGTAGGATGATAAATACTGGAGTATTGCTCTGGCACCTCATAGCCATAGCACCAAAAATAGCAGGAAAACAAACAGTCTGAAATAGAACTGTGTATCCATGGAAACTGTGTACACAATAGTATTGAAAATTTTATATTGAATCAGGGAAATTAATCAGTAGGATGAGGAATAAAACTCAGATTTCTACATGCCTACTAAGTTCAACAATTACATGGTCTTCCTTTATTTAGGAAAGAACACAGTCCTGCAAAATGTAGGGCATCATGCTAAATGGATCACACGACCTGATTCTCCTTTCCTTTTGTCAATCCCAGAGAAGTAACAAGCTGCATAGCATGTTTAATTATTTCCCTAATAAGAATTTTTGGTATCAATGCAGAAAAGTGTGTCTAGAGCATGCACCTAGGTACTGACAGATTTTCTTTGCTGTATCTCAGCAAAATTTTAATATAGGTTAATCTGTACGAACTTGTTTAGATAACACACACAAATGCCACCATCTACTTAGCATTTTTCCAAATGTCATATTCCTCAAAATAATAAAAATATATATTTTAGGAACTAAGAACAAGTGAAGTTGTATCAGGAATTAATAAAAAAGCTGTTAAAGAACAGGGAGTGAACTGTGAGTTCTAATATTAAAAATAAAATCAGAGCTTTATTTAAAATTGATTCTGAATGAAAAGTACAAGGATGTCATATAAAAGCCAATGACTATTTTACTTTGAAAATAAAGATGGGAAAAAAAGACACTAACTCCAGTGTGCCATTTGCCTAGCAATGACACTTGTGAGATTATGTAGAAAAATACTGTTGTGACTGGGGAGGAGACACTGCTGATTAGCAAAAATATACATATAAAAGAAAATAGAAGGCTTTTATTGATCTATGTAGAGACACCTTGTGAATTTAATTTAAATGGGGATTTTCTGATATTTTGCTTTTCCTTTTTCTAGAGCATATAGGAAGATAATTTAGCTTTCAGTATCACACTTTGAGTAAGAAATTTTGTTTAGAAGCTGCAATTAAATAATGCAGAAATAATTAATTCAGAAGACAACCCATTAAATTATAACCCTCCCCACTGGTTAACTTGGTGCCAAAATGTATTGTTTAATTTATCATTCTTAGTATTTTTAGAAGGCCTCAAGGCAGGGAATGAAGCAATAATAAATAGGGAATAGTGGATAATTAGAGAAGGAAATGTGGAACAAAATTACTAAGGGCTTTAGGTGAAGTTCATTATTACTATTTAATAGTGCCCAAGAGCATTTGATCAAATTATGGATCATGTTTGAAAGTGGGCTGAGAAAAATCCTGGTGGAGAAGAGTTTTCTCACTACCACTTTCAGAATTTTGCAGTAAGTTTACAGAATTTTAACAAGGAGTAAAAAAGCAAAAGCATATTGACCAAACCTTCTACTCTATCACACACAATGCTCTAGTGAGATTTGAATAAGACAGAGGTTCTTCATTCCCTCGGATATTGTTCAAAATGAGAATATTACATGATTAAGCAGTAAAGCACTTCAAGCATGAATGGTAAGGTGACACATTGTAAGTGCAGCCCTTAGGGCTTTTAAGCACAAGGTGAAGTTGATTCTTTTTTTTAAATTCTCCAGAGTGATTGCTTTTTAGCCACATCTTGAAAGAAGCACATTTTTAACACAGATCTTTCAAGCTGACTTGAACTTTTGTTATTTTTTTAATTAATTCAAACATTTTCGTTATGTATTTATGTTATTTCTTTTAAATATAATATAAAAAGTATCCTGAAAATATTTTTAAACACAAACATACATGCAAAAATACAGAGCCCACCTTTTCATTGTTCAAAAATCAGATCCTCTCTGACATTTTTCGGTTGGAAGACTTAAAAGAATGAAAGAGCATATAATCCATGGCACACAGCAAATAAGAGCATTTAATTTAAGCAGTAAGAGAGAGTTTAATTTATGGAATATTCTTTTCTATTTAAATATGTTTTCTGAAAGTCTACACCACTGAAATATTAAATAATTAAAAATAATTTTTTCTATGTAAAAAGAGAAAACCCCTTCTGATCTGTATTCCACAGTAACAGAATGGGGGAATAGAGTAAGTAACTTAATTATTTCTGAAAATTTCCCTTCCAGGGGAACAGCTACATTCTCAGATATATATGCTGAGTCAAAGTAAAATGATGCCTGCTAAATGTAAAGAATTTTGTAGGATGGAAATTCCAATTATTCAGCAGTTCTGTTCATTAGAAAACAGAGATCTCCATCTTTAGATATTTGATTCCATAGACATAGCAATCTGGACATTATGCTACTTTTTTTTTTCTTGTTTTTTTTTTCTCATAAACTTTCTTAACAGCAAAAGAGTCAAGCTGGTTTATCTTTGAACTCAGTTTGGATGACTGGCAAGCGGTTTGATGTGTTCTGGAAGTTTATAAAACCACTGGCACAGTTTAACTAATAATTCTAGTGGTAACAACACTGGCAGCAACTGTAAGAATAAAACACTATTCAAAATGTATGAAATGCCTTAATTATTACTTTAACGAGAGAAGCAGGGTGTTTACTACCTCTGTCAATATGGGAGTGATTGAAAAAGAGTTCTGATCTGTATACAAAACTGTGATATAGTCACAGTTTGAGATAGCATGATGAGGTAATAGAAAACACCACCAGATTTTCACTCAGTTTCACACGACAGGACAGACAGCCTTTAGAGTTGGGAGAGTCAGACTGTCAAAAAAAAGGAGAAGTCTGGTTGTCACCCAGGGGAAAGAAGTCAATTATTTGGATTGATTCTGCACCTAATTTCTGTCACAATGATTACTGAGCACTTTTTAAACCAATCCACAGTATGCAGAAAGAGGATGGAGCAGTTTTCCTTGAGATTGTGTCCATAGTGCAGAGTGTATCTTATTTATGGATAGCAGACAGACAAGCTACGTCTCAGTCCTCTGTCATGGTCTGTCTTGTGCGGCTTGGACCTTCTCTCTCTTACGTATTGTCTAATTTCAGAGGCATTCTCTGATCTGCCTGTTGTGTTCTGTAATGATATTCACAGGCATAACCTTGAAAATGAATTTTTTACTTTGAAGGTTGGCTATGTTATCATGTGTCTAAATCCCTCTACAGCACTTCCTACCGCACACATTCAAGTACTTGCATCTCATTCATCCATGGTAAAATCGTATTGCTTAAACACTTTTATTTCAAAATCATACCCTTTATAAATGAGAAGTGGAATAAAATAGTTAAGCAGATATCTCTGAGTACTGCAAGGAAATGGTCGGATGAGACTAAAAACCATAAAAAATATCAGTACTCATTTTAATTAATTGGACTGCTTTATTTTGGACTTTTTAATTTGCTTGACCAGTTGCTCTGACACACATCTGCAAAAACAGAGAACTCCAAATATGTTCAAAGGAGAAAATTTTCCTTTTTGTCTTAGGAGGATCATTCAGCTTCTATGTGAAGTGAACCTGGGGTCATCATTGCAATTTAAATAATGCTTTATCAATAATGTAGAAGTTGATTTTAGCAATCTATTTCTTGCTATGCTTTCTCTGTTGTTTTTTCTTCTGAAAAATTGTGCATAAAAAATATATTTACCCTACTGTGGTAATGGTGGAGATAACATTTCTTAAGGAAGGAATTATAGCTTTTTGATGCTAATTTATTATTGCTGAATGTTTCTCAACTCATGATTTTTCCATTTCCAGTTTTGTTCATATTCTCTATTATTCTGTTAGTCTTACTACCAAGATCATTCATTACTTGTCTTTTTTTTAATTTAACATATAATTTGTTATTAAATCTTATTACTCATTCACCTGTATGTTCTTCTGTAATCATTGACAACGTTCACATATAAATCTTACCTGTCATGTACATGGCTCATTTTTTAAGAATTTAGTGAACTCCAAAACAGATTTAAGAAATACCATTACTCATTTGCATTTACATCTTTTAAATGAAGATTACAATGGAATTTAAGATCACAAATTAAGCTTCACAATAACCTTGAAAACCTGAAATATAAATTTCTGTTCTTCTACATTTTGAAGCATAAAGATCAGAAAACTGATCAAGTAAAAAAAAATATTTACAACAGTTAAGTGAATGTCCTAATATTTTTCAGAAGGAAAAGTCACTGCTACTTTTAAAAACCAAGATGACTTTAAATATGAATTATTAATCTAAAGTTACAGACAGTCACATTTAGATATAATTTACATTACACATCTTAGGATATGTAACTGTTACAGTCTGCTTAATAATTAGGTCAATAGAAAGACAGTGCCTTCCAGACAGGAATAGGTTTGGGTCAGCCTGTGAGGTAATTCATCAAACTTGGTACAGTGCCTCCCAGGCAAGTAACTATTCACTTTGGTCTGGAAAAGAAGGAGGAACATGGAGATGTCTCCCAGGTAGAAAATTAAATGGGTCAGCCTTGGAGGCAGCCCAGATAGGTGACTGTTCAGCTTTACTTGAAAATGGATTAACATACTAAGGTCATTCCCGAGTACATAACTATTGGCTCCTGCTCAGATAACAAGCCATTATTCATGGACTTCCTTCCATTTGAAGGGCTGCTTTTTGCAGCTTATCTTAAAAATAGATTATGAGAAGGTTAGCCTTTGTCTCTAATAATAAAGTCCTGTTTGTGAACATGAGCATATGTTTTACCAGGACATAAGAAATCACTGACCCTGTTGACTGTATCTTTCCAGGGATACTAAAAAACATTTCGTCAACTGGTATTGCCACAACTGAGACCACATGTTAATATATAAGGAAGATGCAAAGTATGCTGCTGGTATATAAGCCTTTGGCAGTTGTGAAAGCCTGAGCATATGCTTACCTGGAGTACATATGTTCCTGACTTGGAAGAGAACATCAAGAGCCTCGTGTATTTAAACTGGCCTTTTATTCATGCTCATATGAAAACTGAAAATACTGCATTATTTGTGGAACATACACGGAAAACCCACACAATTATTAAAGTAAGAAGGTAAGCCAGACCCATAAAGCAGAAAACACAGGCATAAGAAACTTGTCTAAACAGGATAGGAAGTCTGGGAAGAGAGATGAAAAATAGCAGACAAGATTCTTTATCCTATTTCCTCTCTTTCTCTTTGTTTTTTTCATAAGCTCTTGTCAGTTTGTTCTGTGTTGTGGTTGTAAGATAATAAAGGAGAGCATGTTATTATTTGAGGAGAGGGAGCCAAGTGAAGCATAGAGGGCATCCAATAAATTGGAAATTCTGATAGGTCTTGCTGAGTGCCAAATGGCATGTGCGTAAATTAGCAATGCTGAAGGAATTCTGGCAGTGATGATTCAGAGAAAGGGCAATTTTGTATGAGAAGGCCAAGAGAGACCAGGTAGTCTACAGCGCACTTAATGATGCTGCAGGAGATAGAAGGTGGTAAGAGAAAGTGGAAACTTTGGATTGGGATTAATTAAGAAGATGCAGATTTCCTATGTAACTCATGACAAACCACAATATTTTATACTGAAAGCCAATGCTCTCAAATATGTTAGGATACTTCATAGTGATGAAGTCCAGGTTTTAAAAGGGATTCTAGAAAAATACAGATGTTCAAGAAAAACTACCACAAAAAGTTAAAATGTACACTAAAGGCTATAATGAATTAGTATTTTAGGGCAGACAGATTACTGTAATGTCTATTAGGATTTTATACAGTGAATGTTTAATGTAAATGCTTAAGCACTACCTGGAACAGACAACAGCTCCCTTTTCAAGTGAATGCTTTCATCACTAGTTAATAAGATGTTTCATATATTTTGTTCTTTGTGTGGTCCCATAAATCTCAAAAACAATACAAAGGAGGAATACAGAGCAACATTATTGCTCCACTTTAACCCTACCTTTTCCTATTGTCAGTGTTATATTACCTATAACGTGTAAAGTGGAGGTTGGGTTATATGACTGCTGGTCTCATTTCATGCCTCAGCATTTTAAGTATAACTCATCAGTAAAAGACTGAATTTTCTTGGGTGGGATTAAACTCACTGTAGAGGTCTAAAGTTTACTGTCAAAGTGTCATGGTTTGACATGGTGTGAGACAATTTGATTGGTTAAAAACGGGTAAAGGACAGTTCTATGAGCCATTTAGTGTTCCTGTGATGTCTCTGTGAAAGGAATGTTAAAAAAAAACCCTAGGAAGTGATGCAGGACTCCCTCACTTCCTCTCTTGCTCCCTGGCTCCCTGCTGACCACCAGCAAGGGAGAGGCTTCCCCTCCACCCGCAGGCTCCGGCCTGGAGGGCCGGCGGGGGCAGCCAGCATCACCCCCCACCGATCCTGTGCCGTTCCGGACCTGAGAGGAGCTGGTCTGATACCATCTGGACCAAGGCCAAGTCAGAGAAGCAGCTAAGCAGGAGCTGAGCCAAGCTACGTAGAGAGAAAGCCGAGGAAGCCGAGGAAAAGAAAGCACTTCTTTCGAAGGTGTACTGGTGAGATCGAAGAGTGACCTTGTTTTTAAGATCAGAGATTATTAGCAGCCAAAAGACTTACTAAAAAT
>VZRJ01008648.1:0-12365 GCA_013397565.1 Ptilonorhynchus violaceus | reverse complement strand
CTGCCCCGTGGGTTCGCACTGGGAGCGATCTCCCCTCTCCCTCTCCCACTCGCCGCAGCCGCCATTGCTACGTGGAGAGGTTGCCACGCTCGCACCACAGCGCCCCCTGCAGCCACAGGGGAGTCACCGCAGCCTCTCTGCCCCAACAGAGAATCGCCCAACAACAGAGAAAGGACTGTGACTGGATTTGTCTGTTCTCTTATTGTCGCTGTTTTTCTGTCTTGTTATATATATATGTAGATATATAACCCTAGTAAAGAACTGTTATTCTTTTTACCACATCTTTGTCTGAGAGCCCCTTAATTTCAAAGGTATAGTAATTCGGAGGAGGGAGAGGGCTCATCCTTTATCCAAGGAAGGTTTCCCACCTTCCTTGACAGACACCTGTCCTTCAAACCAGGACAAAGGTACAAAAGCTTTCTACCTTCACCCATCTGTTCAAAACTAGTTTCTCTAAACTATCAAATCAATTCACTGGGTAGAAAAATAAATTACTGCCTGATAATCTCAGTCTTTCAGATTAAAATTTTTGGTTCTTCTGTTCAAAAATAGTAGATTTCAGGTGAAAATAAATTGCTGTCTTTGATACCCAAATTATTAGATACCTAAATTATTTCTGCATTAAAAAAGGTATATTCCTATGAAAGGAGGCTCTACCTATGTGTCTTTAAATCTTGCATCTTTTTACCAGTTTCAATTGATTGACCAGTCATCAAAGATGACTGGCAGAAGTAATACCAGTGATTATCTCATCAAGCTTAAGTTTAACAAGTGGTTGGAATAGACTGTGAGGATGTGTTTGCTAGAGCTTTACTTAAAGATTTACAGAAAAGTTGACACACATACAAGAGGAAAATTCAGCTTTTTCAAAAATTCTATCGTATGGAAAGAAAAGTGTATGTATGGCAATCCTTCTGTTCATAACTTACTAAGCATAATAAAGGACACCTCTAGAAAGTTTGGAGATACAGGGAATGATTTTGCTCTGTCTTACACTTTGCATAGTTTAATACTTTGCATGATTTGATGTTTTGCCATCATAGCAAGAAGGACTTAGTAGTAGTGTTAGCTGATACAAGTTAAAATTATTGGATCAGGTCTCAAATGCAGAGAATCAGCCAGATATCTAATAACCCCCAAAATCAGCAAACACCTCAGCACTAACTTATGAATATTAATTTCTTGAAGTGATACGAATAGCTGAAAAGATTTCTCTAAAAGATAACAGTTCAGCTCATGATTGGAGCAGCAGTTTGAGTTCACATTTTATGAAGTTTATTAGAGTTAGTCAGTGAAAACCTTTTGACAACTCTCTTGGTTAATTCACTACTTTCCTTTTTCATGGATTATATTTTATGATCTCAATGGCTTTCAATTTACCTATAAAAATGCAATCCTCTACATCTGCTATCTTGCTACAATTTAGCAACAATTACAATAAACCTTTTTTTTTGTAACAATTGAAACAAACACTAACATAAAAGCAAACCATACTTACTATACAGAGATTTTAGATTCTGGCTTTTGTGTGATTGTGTGTACTGTGTATTGCAGCAGTTATCCTTGCAGACTCCTTGTATATAAAGCTATCTGAACATCATCATCAGTTTAAACGTGGCTCAGAGCAGCAACGAGACTGTTCCATATATGATTTTGTCCCATGGAAGTAGTCTTCTAACTGGGGTAACTGTAACACTGGAGATGTAAATACAGAAAATGTCTACATGGTGTAAAGCAGGAGGATTTCCTCAGGCTGGGAAGTATTCATTAATACACTATCTTTTCTGACTCCGATATGTAATGAGAGTGGTCAAAAAAGCCCACTAAACCATAACATTTTGGGAGTAGTCTGTGTACATTTCGGACATGTGCAGTCAAAGGGACAAGACAAACTTTTTTGATAGATGTAGTTTCAGTGTGTATCTGCTCAAGATTTTACAGGTTTTCATTTTGGTTGATTATTTTTCTTTTTCAGGAGGGAGGGTTATGTGCCTACATTTTGTGAGAACCTGAGATTCAGGTTCGTACAGTTGCATTGTAATTCATCAATCTACTCAAGCACTAAAAGAGTTGCCTGCTCTGAGGAACATATAGGTGAATACAAGAACTTTTTTAGTAGAAAAGATTGTACCAATAGCATAAGAATTCACTACTATTTTTGGAAAAAAGAACACAGAAGAAAAGGTATAAAACTGATTCTTTAATCTTGGCCTTTGTTTAAGCTAGTATGAACTTCATCTTATCTGAAAAGGCAAATATAACATAAATAAAGAAAAATGCACTGTCAATGTCATAAGAAGTCAGCATTCTTTAAAAAAAAGGAACAGCCAATTTTTATATTGTTCAAGTTCATGAAGTCAAATCATTACCAGACAAGTTTGAAAACTGGAAAATATTTCATGACCATATGTGTTTCTTTAATAGGAGGGCTTTTTTTGGCAACCAGTCACTTTTCAGGGAGCTGGTAACTTTGAATCATTTAGAACTCTACCCTACAAAAATGTGACTCTGAGCACTGAACTGTGAAAGCTCCATGTGTTACCATGGCTTGGAACCCATTGAGCCTAATGCTGATTCAAGAACTGCAGCAATGTTTTTACAATGCTATTCATACAGAATATCTCATGGTACTTTAAAATGGGAAATAAAGTAACAAAAGCAAGAATCCAAACACGCACTCTGCCAAAAGCCCATCCAAAAGTATAGGATTTCAATCTATCCATATCAGGAGGCAGAGCCTCTGAATTTTTTGATGATGAAAGACTTTGATTCTGGAATTGTGGAGGTGCATAATAGGGAGGAAAAATTGCTTCCTCTCAATTGATTTTAAAAATAAGAGATTGGACATTCCATAGACTTTGCTCTCTGTAGAGTCTGAGAAGGACAATGGAAAATTATGAATTCATGGATACTGAAACAATACAAGGCCCTTAGACAATGCAGGGGGAAAAGCATATAAACTGGAAATGCTTCAGATAAGCTTTGAGGAAACTCCAGTCCTGAAGGAATATGCAGAACATTTTCAGTCTTAGTAAAAAACTTTGTGACAACAATTTGTATTCAGGGAAAATAACACATTGATCTTTTTACAAGTCTAGAAAAAAGAGGAAAAAACCTGCTCAGTATCACTGAGTCTGATGTTTTAAACCTGCAAATGTAGAGGAGAGAACAGGAGTGGGCAGCAGTGAAGAGGGAATCCTGTTTTTTGAAGGAACTTAAAGGAGGACTTTTGTGCCGATTTGCGCTTGCTCCTTAAAAAAATGACAGAGAGATTTCTGCTAGAATCAACTGGATTGGAAGTTAAAGGAAAAATATATATTTACAGTGGTTTAAGATTTGTGCCACACTAAAGCAACAAAAAATATAATCTTGCAAAGTCACCACAAAGTGAATTGTTGAAATTATATAGCTAAGACACAAAAGACATATTTATTGTACAAGTGATTGCATGCTTCAGTGAAATTGAAATTTTTCACTGGTGTTGAATTCTTGCGACCAGATTTTCTGCTGTTGTCAGTGATTGTAATTTTACTGAAAACAAGATTGTTTTGCACATCAGATTATCTCAAAAGCCATTCCTAATAGCTTTTATTTTTCTTTAGGATAGCATACATATACTTTCTTGTTGTGTGACGTGATCAAGTTGTTTGGAAGCTGGAGATGGAGTCAGATTCACTTGGGTAATTCCCAGCTAAAATGTGATACCCTGGGGAATCACAGCCAAGAGTCATAATTTAGAGCAATACCTAAATTGTGGAAATTCATTCAAGTGCAGGAACACTTAGAGTTTTAAATAGTAAAAACTGTAATCGGCCTCTTGGTAAATATGTTTCCAACACACCACACACATACAGAACCATGAGGAACATTCTCCCAATTGCTTCAGTTTTGTAAAATACAATCATCAGTACCTTATTTTACTTCACAAAAAATAAAGACTAGACCCCTTTAGTTTGAAAGAAGAGCATTTGTTTCATATATTGTGATGCAGATAACCTTCATTTACCTTGGATCTGTTCAAGGCATGCCTAATATGTAAACATCTAATTGATTAATGAGCTGAAATTTATCAAGCAAAACCAAAATCACCTTTTGAAAGCAAAAATAGCATAACAATATAAAACAAGATTTTCTTTCTTATTATTATTGAGTCTTCTGCATTGTTCATTATGTTAAGTCAATTCATCAGTCAGAGGGACATCTTGTAATTCCTAGTGTGTCCACTTCCCAGTGACCTATTCTTATCCTACAATCCTTGTTCCTCATTCCATTCTGCTGGAATTCTCTCATGCATCATTGTCCCAATAAAACCCTCAAAAGCTAGGTCAGGAACAGTCTTAAATTATTTTAAATTCTAATGAAGAAGAGAATAAACAACACTCTGGGGACTGAGAAACGCTGTAACAAAAAATTGAGGTCAATGAGATCCTAAATTTCTATGGACCTAGACAACAATACTAAGTGACAGAGTACTTGCATTATACAGACTTTGCATAGACAGAATTCTTTCCTCTCTTTTTCATAACACATTTCATAAGGGCAGTAGTAACTTTTTGTGGTCACTGAATAACATTAGGAGAAAGAATTTGTGTCCATGAAACAATTTCTAGAGATCGTGGATTTGTGTCGGTGAACATATTGTGTACCTAAATGAAGCATGAAACTGAAAATGCAAATTTATATGTGAATTCGTATATTTGGACTATTACACAGAAAGGACATCATAGTTCAACCTATTATAAAACCTGAGCAGCAGAATAAAGGTTAGGCTTTTTTGGGTGATGCTGATTTTTGGTGATTTTTTTTCTGATGCCATTTAGAGATAACATACAGCAGTGATCAAAACTCCAACAGTGTCAGTACCTCTTGAGTGACAGTTTTATTTCTAAATAGGCTACACAGAGTCAGGTTAGTTAGTAAAGGAACAAATGTATTCAGTGGTTCTGGTTCAAAATATACACAGAAATACAGTGAGATTATCAGCTCACATAATGTCTGTTGAATATTGCTTTAGAAAACTGCAGTATCTACTTCTTAAACGTGATGGTTCTGCTAGTTGGGACCCCAGGTTATAGAATCATAGAATCATCGAGGTTGGAAGAGACCTTTAAGATTGTCGAGTCCAGCCATTGATAATATCTTTGCTGTTTTCATGTAGGGTGCTAGCAGGCAGTGGTCTTCCAGCTCTGCATGACCAGGAGAAGACATCATGTAACCCACCAGGTATCAGCTTACTGAGGTGTTCGCAGCATGGTGATAACTTCAGATCATTACAGTTCATTTATGCTGGAGTACTGGCTGCAGGTTTTTATATCTACATAGCTGTGGTGGGTATCCCCTGTCCAGCAGCTAAGCACTCAAATGGTCACTCTCTCTTTTCCTGTCCCCTTTCCTCCAGCAGGATGACTGAGAGAATAAAGAGCAATAAAACTCATGGGTCAAGGTAGAGATAATTTAAAAAGTCAAAGAAAGAGAGAAAAAAATTGCAAAAGGGAACCATTTAACACCTCCCACAAGCAGGCCAATGCCCAGCCAGTTTCTGACCCACAGCTATCACCAAAGAGAAAATCTTCAAATTCTCTTTGTCTACTACAGTTTTCATAGCTGAATACGGCATTATATGTTATGGAATATCCCTTTGACCAGTCTGGGTCAACTGCCCTAGCTGTGTCCCCACCCAGCTTCTTGAAACCCAGCCTACTTGCTGGAGGGGGAGAGTGAGCAAAAGAAAAAGCCCTGTGTATTCTCTTATTGCGGCAAAGTTTGGATAGTAGGGGTGGCTGCAGGAGTGACTTCTGTGAGAAAAGGTTACAAGCAGCCCCCATGTTTGATTTAGCCACTTCCAACTGGTTCCAAAATGGACCCGACACTAGTGAAAGCTGAGCCAATCAATTATAGTGCTGGCATCCCTGAGAATATATATTTAAGAAGGGATAAAGTGCTACAAAAATGTGTAGCTGCTGCACAGGAGCAGCCAGTAGAGAGGAATGTATGTGAGACAAACAACTCCGCAGACATCGAGGTCAGCAGAGAAGGAGGGGAGGAGGTGCTCCAAGCCCAGGAGCACACACTCTCCCACAGCCCATGCAGAAGACCACTGTGAGGCAGCTGTTCCCTTGCAGCCTATGGAGGTCTACAGAGGAGCAGAGATCCATATCCAGCCCAGGAGATACACCAGGCAAGAGCAGGTGGATATATGCTGAAGGAAGCTTCAGCCTGTGGAAAGCTCATGCTAGGGCAGGCTCGCATCAGGAACAGCAGCCCACCAAGGAAACAGGACACCTCAGGGAATAGAACATCTTTTCCTCCACTGTGTTTTTACTGCTTAGTAGAAGAGACCAACTTCAATATTTTTTAAATTTTAAATATCAATATTTACATAATAAATTAATCAGACATCTTCACTATCATCTGCTGTTTCTCTGTATAAAAAAAGAACATAAATATCAACTAGTGCTATCATATTATACATGGGATGAAACAATAGATGAGACCACTTTTTAACTCAGAGGATATGTTTCCAAAGACACACCACTTATAACGCAGCATCAATTACTCCTGAATGTCTTCACAATGACATTGTAACCTTTATGAATGGTTGGCTCTTTGTGATAATGATATTGGAAATTAACAGATGCAGGACTCTAGTGATATGAGGAGCTACTTTAGATGGTTGCTCTTTTTATGGTTTGATCCAAAATCTATTAGTGTCTGTGGAATTTCTTTCATACTCAAAGGTTGACATGCTCCAAAGGGTTTGCAAGAGTGGACTGAATTGCTAGGGCAGATGTACCTTTCAGGATACTATGAAGAATTTTATGAATTCCTAGTAAAAAATTCTATAAAATTTTATCAAAAGCCTTAGCTGACATTGACAACTATTATCTACAGAAACACATCAAAATTTCTGAATTTCTGCTTCAAAATAATATCAGAATTTTTTTACAGAATGCTTAGGAAAAATTTTTAAAATTAATAAAATTGCTGTCATTTTCCCATTAAAAAGTATGAATATTTGCAATAAAGGTGTCAACCAACTGAAATAAAACATCACATTATATGTTCCTTTTCTAAATTTTAATTTATCGATTTTACTTGCTTCAATTTCTGCTGTAGATTTGTTCCTGTGAACAATAAAACCAGTGCCAGTTTACTGAAGGTAAATATAACAAGTGCCATTTACTGAAAATCATATTTTTGCAAGATTTCCACCCATCCCCCGCATGTGCTTGGTTGCTTTGCTTAGTTATTTCTGTAAGCATTTATTTATGTATTTATTTGAAATTTTAGCCTCTAACGTGCAAATATGCAAACTAGTCTATACAATTTGCAGTTGGAACAGCAAGGAGCATATGTAATATCTGTCTTTGTAGGTGACCACAGAGAAAAAGGGATACACAAAAGTGTCTATCTAAATTGCTAATTGTAATAGCCTACACTGATCTTTTTTAAAGCCTTTGATTAGGTTTGACTGGACACACAAATCGCATCTTATATGATTTGATCTCTACTGGCTGACTGCAGTTTTTTATAATTAAGTTTTCAGTGTACATGATTTTTAAAATGAGCTTGTCATTACTATGCTTAATATTCAATTAAAAATGAGTGTTTCTAGGAAAGTTCCCACTGATAAATGTCTTAGAACAAGCATCAGAGGAATGGGAATTGGGGGGCTCTTAATCAAGAGAATAAAATTCTGGTTTTATGGCTTTCTGTTGAATATTGGCAGTCCATGTTTTTAAGGTATTTATCTATCACTACCTCAAATTCTTATTTGTTTGAGCTAGACAAGCAAGAAAACAGAGCATGAAACTGGATATCTGTGAAAGCACAGGAAATACACACAATTCATCACAGTCTGTTTAGGACTAGAAAGCTTCTCAGACTGTGCTATAATAGCAAAACTAGCCACAAGAGTACAGAAATTTATCTGAAGTCCTTTTGGCTTTGACTAAATGTGTTTATTGAAGTAATTTCATTGTTCAAAAGGAACACAATTTAAGGAAAATAGTATTGTTTCTTAAAGATTGTTTAAGACATTTTTCTTTACCTTTTCTGGCTTAGTGAAAATGTTTGGATACTAAATATGTTAATGATCTTCCTTAAGTTGCTATAAATACATAAATCAAAGTATAACTGTAGTTCTTGCTTTATGATGAAATATTTTTTTAGCTAAAGCCAATTATATTTGCGGTGGCTTATCACGGCAATTATATGAAGCAGCAGGCTAGTCAGTAATGACTTTTTTGTTAGGGGAGTGCTAAGAACACTTCCAGCAGAGCTCCATTACCTGGATTACATTCACAGTTTTAAATTAGGTACCAATGCAAGTAATTTAGTTTTGTTTTTGTACTTAATTGGTCATTAACTTTTTCATGCCAATAATTCTATTTCTATGCCACTCAGTCATTAAATACTCCCTTAAACATCTATCCAGAAACAAGCAAAAGAAGCAGGAGTTTGTTATAAAACATTTCGATGTCTGCATGTCACCTTTATCTCTTCAAGAACAAATTCAAACAATAAAACATTTATTTTTCCACCATAGTACCTGTGAGGTCACGAGGTCATTAACGTAAGTCAATAGGAGCTTGGTAATTGCTGTTTTGGATCAAGCAATACTTGTGTGTAGTCCAGCATCTTGTTGCTGCCAGTGACCAGAACCAAAAGCTCATAAAGAAGCTGAAATGTACAATTATGCAATAATATTACTGAGAGGAGAAATTTCTTCTTATTCCTGATGACTACCTTTCATTTTATGTCCTGAAATAAGATAGTTTGTAACTTTTTGTTTTAAAGAAATAATTCTAATTCCATGAAAATGTAAATGCTCTCATTATCCATATAAATGTTTAATCCTTTTTAAAATTCTGCTAAGCTTTTAGGCCTCAGTGATATTCTTGTGGCAATGAGCTCGCTAGGTTAATTATGCATGTGCAACAAAGTATATCCTTTTATCAGTTCTAAATTTAAATCCTGCCTATTTATTGCTACACGCAGGAACTTTATAAATCTATATTGTGCAATTTTCTGCTCCAGGCATTTTCTTCAAGTGAGTGTATGCATGAATATAATGCCTGGAGGATGCCTTAATAGACTTTTCCCATCTCTAACTCCTCTCATCAGTGTGTTTCTTCATGAAACTAATTTTTGGATCAGTGGATTTGGTTTAGAGCTGTGTCTAAGGTAGAAAGTTAAGTGCAGACTCTTCCCAATGTCTTAGGAAGCAGGTCAAAACAAATAAATTTTCTGTAGCAAAAACTAAACAGATTTTTGAAGCCATACTCAGACTAGACAATAACCAAGGATAAATAATGAAGGAAAACATTACGTGAATATGCACATAACCCACAATTAGTGTGGTTCTCTTTCTCTCCATAGTGACTGGACTACAAATCATTTTTTAATCTAATCTAGCCTTTGAGCTAGAAAAGCTAGGTCATTTAGTTAGGCAATAAGATCTAACAGCATTTACATCCAGAGGTCCAGCTGCTCCTCCCCAAGAGACATCTATCACATTTGTTAAATTTTAAATGCAAGTTCAGTTATATTCAGATATATGCTGTGTCCAAACACCAAGGGGATTTGTGCAAACAGGTTTTATATAAGAAACACTGTTTTGAAGGATTATTAAACAGTTAATTAAAATTAATGTTATGAGCTCCTCCTGTTGACTTTTTAACATCAGCCAAATAACATTTGAATGATTAAGTAATTTTCTGTTTCTGCAGAATTCTCATTGATTTAAGAGTTTCTTACTTAGTGACTTTGTAAAGTTATTTTCACTCATTCTAGTTCAAAGGAAAAGATGAGGGAGAAGAAAAAGATGAAGGGAGATTATTAATAAGAATAGAGCAGCCAACTCTTGAGATAACAGAAAGATGAAAGCAAGATATTCAGGTACTGGAGTCTGAGAAGCAAGAACAATAACAGTTAACCGGCCCATTCCATTAATGGGTCGTGCAAAAGCAGTTGTTCCAGTTTCTTGGAAGATAGAACCAGCAATACAAGCCTGGAATCAATCAAATGTCTTACTTGGGATCAAGTCCTGAGGAACAATTGGACTCCTACACAACTGTAGTGGGTTGACCTGGATACCAGGTGCCCACCAAGTCACTCGATTACTTCCCTCCTCAGTAGCATGGTGGGGAGAGACAACAAGATGGAAAAAGCCTCATGAGTCAAGATAAAGGCACTTTAATAAAGCAAAACCAAAGGCTGCACATATAAGAAAAGGAAAACGGAAGTTTCACTCTATTTCCCAGGGCTTCAGTACATATAGTGGCTTCTCTGGAAGACAGAGTTACAATTAATTCCCTCCCCCTTTCCTCCTCCTTTCTCTTAGCTTTTACTGCTGAGCAGACATCATAGAGTGTGGAATACCCCTTTGGTCAGTTTGGGTCAGCTGTCCCGGCTATCTCCCCTCCCAAGATCTTGCCCACCCCCAGCTTACTGGTAAGGGGGGAATGTTGGAGAGACAGCTCTGATGCTGTGCCAGCCCTGCTCAGCAGGAGCCAAAACACTGGTGTATTACCAACACCTCTCTAGCTACCAGTAAAGAGAACAGAACTGTGGGGGCTGCTGTGGGGAAATTAATTCCTTCTCAGACAGACCCAATATAGCAACATTTCAAGATCTGGCTAATAGAAGGAGTAGGACTTTGTAAAGTGAAGTGCTTTTGTTACTGCTTACAAGTACCCGAAATGTTCATTTATATTGGTCTAAGGAAAATGGAAGTTTAAGGTTTTCCTTTTATTTTAGTAACATAGTAAGTTTTATAGATTTTTAATCATTATGACTGCCAATTGTTTGGTTAAGCTGGTGATTTAGGAATACATGAAAGTCTGTCTTGGACGAGGTGGTCTTGAGGTGAATGGAGCACAGAATGCTGAACTTCCTAGATACCAGTAAGGACTGTGTAGTTGTTCACTGTTTATTAAGGGGGAAAAAAACCCAAACCACAAAACCTAGTCCTGTATCTGCAGTGAATCTGGAGATTGAAAAAGTGAGCTTATATAATGAAGGACTGCTGAAAAGACCTGAGCAATCATGAATAAACCTATTAGCTGGAAAACATTACACTGAGAAACTCTCTCAAGAAATAATGAAGAGACTGAAAGATGCTGAAGAAGACAAAGGTTTGGATGATAGAATCTTAGAAAAGTAGAGATTGGAAAGGACTACTGGACTGTCTTTAGCCTTTGAAGGTTACAACAGGATGAAGGAGTTTAGCAAATAGAACAACAGGAGATGAGAAAGTGGTGAGGGCAACTTCTAATGCTGGTATTAATATTCATGATGAGAGAAAAATTGTTGCATAAGGAAACAGTAGCAGATAGAGAGTTTCAGTAAGAGAAAATTGAAAAGGTGGAAGAGGACCTGAAGAGGGTTTTGGTCAACAGTGTGCTCNGTGAGGCCACACCTCAAGTCCAGTATCCAGTTCTGAGCCCGTCATTAGAAGAAAGATGCTGAGGTGCTGGACCTCAGTGTCCAGAGAAGGGCAACAAAGCTGGTGAAGGGTCTGGAGTGCAAGTCTTATGGGGAGTGGCTGAGGGAACTGGGGTTGTTTAGCCTGGAGAAAAGGAGGCTCAGGGGAGACCCTGTCACTCTCTACAACATAAAAGAAGATTGTAGTGAGGTGGGTGTTGGTCTTTTCTCCCAAGTAACAAGCAAAAGGACAAGACAAAATGGCCTCAAGTTGTGCCAGGGAAGGTTTTGGTTGGATAGAAGAAAAAATTTCATCACTGTAAGGGTGGTCAGGCATTGGAATGGACTGCCCAGGAAAATGCTGGAGTCACCATCCCAGGAGATATATTTAAATGACATGTGGTTGTGGCACTTCGGGACACGGTTTAGTGGTGGAATTGGAAATGCTGGGTTAACAGTTGGAGTTGATGATCTTAGAGGTCTTTCCCAACCTAAATGATTCTGTGATTCTATATAGGGACATGGTTTAGTAGTGTAGTAGGCAGTGGTAATTTTTGGACTCAATGGTCTTGAAGGTCTTTTCCATCTGAAATGATTCTATGATTCTGTGATATTATAGAAGAGTCATTGGGAAGAAAGACAACACTACCATTGCTAAGATCCTCAGAAATAATAAGACAGAGAAGGTGGTTGGCAAGAAATCTTCATCTTTGTGTTAGTATAAGTACAGAAAAGTGACAGGAAGAAATTGCAATGCTAATACATACTCAATAAAGGGATAGTGGAATGGTAACAGAAACCTAGAGCAACAGTCAGGACTGCATGTATGAAATGCATTATCTCATCATATGGGCAGAAATAAAAGAAGAGTAGCGAGAAGTACATCACCCTAACTGCTTTTCCCCTAAAAAATTTGGTGTAATTACTAATACATCCCA
>VZRJ01008647.1:914583-928128 GCA_013397565.1 Ptilonorhynchus violaceus | reverse complement strand
GGCTCTGTGGAGTTTCCCCCAGCGTTCTGAATACTAAAAGCTAGAATTATGAATTTCAGAGTTCATAGAACATGGGATTACCTAGTATATGGGGGGAAAAAAATTATAAACCAGAATATTGCATGTCTCATTTTCTATTAATTGAAAGGAATGATTGAATTATAAAACCTGAGTGCTTTTAAGTTTAAAAAAACTACACTGGTGTATGCTTTCTATTGCAAACTAACTGGAAGTAATTTTTTCATACCTACTTTAATAATTTTCTCAGTAAACAGATTCTCTGCATTTATTTAGACATGAATGAGAGACAAAGTGTAATCACTGATAAATTTAAACCTCAGGCATTGACATTCTTGGTAATTATATGGTTTGGAAGATGGATTACCTCTGTTTATGTTGCTGTTTTCATAGCCTATGCATTAGAAGATCCAACTATTATTATGTATACATTAACATGGACTTTTTTGATTAAGCAGTGAATTTTATAAGTTTTAATCATAGTGAGGACTGCAAGTTTCACATCTTTATACTGCCTATATTATTTCAGTAAGGATACAGAAAAAATAATTTCTGTCTTGCAAAACATATATGGACTTGTCTCAGTTTTGAGACAAATTTAAGAGAAGACTCTCTGGACTGAGTCCTTCTCTCCAAAAGGGTTCCAAAAATCCCTTTCCACCAATAGGAAATAAATACTAATAGATGACAGTTAAAAAAACCCCCCAGTTTATTAACAAACAGAATGCCCACCCACAAGGCAAGGGAAAAGGTAAGTAACTGTTAAGCACTAAACCATCAGAACTCACTTCGCCCCCACACACACGGAGGAGCAAAGACCCAAAAAAATGTCTGGAGAATGCGACCAGTGTTGGAAGAATACTCCTTCCCGCCACACAGTCCAAGATGGCACCAGCTCTCACACTGAGAGAAGCAGAACCTCCACGGAGGAATACCAGCAGCAGGGGAAAACCCCAGTGGCTACTGGGTGTTGACCTCTTCTCCATGGCAGTCACGGCAGACAAAACAGCTGGGCTGGAGCCTTTGGTGTGCTTTCTCTCCCTGGCTTGGCTCCTTGAGGCTTGGGGCTGGAATGGAACGACCCCACTTCACGCCGATCCTGCTCCTGCCAGTCTCAGAGCAGCAGCCTGTTCAGTTCAGCAGCAGCCTGGTCAGCCGAAAAAATTGCTAGTCCAGTTTCTCCAAGCCAGGGAAGGGAAAAAAGGTTTTCGCCTGGGCCAAACACCAGGCCAGCCAAGCAGAGAAACGTGCATTACACGGCACCCTGGAGAGCCTGGGCAGCGAGGCTTCAAAACTGTGCACCCAGCAAAAGCAAGAAACCTCCTGTCTCCCCCCACCTGCTCCACAGTCTTCTGGTCTCCAGCATTTAAAGGTACAGGAACCATTTTTTAGGCACAAGCAGAGGATCATGGAATAGACTATCATAATAAATCACTCCAAGACAGGACTGCAAATATAAATTTAGTCTTACATTATAAACTGGAAGGTGGCCTACATGTTGAAGTCATAGTCCCTTACTTTTTGTGATAGTGTTAACAAATATGGACTGTCTGGTTTCCCTGTCATTGTTTCCAAAAAACAACATTCTAGTAGTAGAAAAACTGTAAGGAAAGTACTGAACTATCTTCTTTACTTGCATGTTATGAAGTATTCACATTATAGCTTAGGTATCTCACAGTCTTCCAGAAGAGATTTTTTGATTCCAGTTGGGATTTTTTGCTACAAATTGTGCAGCTTAGCTGACAAGCAAGACATAGTTCATACACAAAGCAAAGGATTTAGCCTTAATCTCAATGAAATTTGAGATTAATAATAAACAAAACAACAACAAAACAACAACATTATTCCAGATCAATTATGAGAGAAAAAGTAAGTAAAGAAATTATTACAGAAATGCTCTCATAATTTTTTTATACGCAATCTACCCCTTATTTTCTGGTGTTACACTTATATTTTTGCTGCCCTTCTTATTCCCAAGGCAAATAACTTTCATATGAAACTGTACAATGTCTTTTTAAAATGAGATATAAGAATTTGGGTGTTCTTTTAGTTTCAAAGTTCTCTCTTCTGGAAGATAGGAATGCTATCACAAAATCTTTACCTTACCTAAGTTCACCCAAAATTTTCACTTGATTCTGCAGTTTGCAAGCAAGAACAGCTAAGATGATAGTATTTTGGCTAGTCCATTATCTTCTTTTATTAACAATAAGGGATTATTTTGGATTTAGGTTTATAATTTTTAAAACAGTGAGTGATGAACAACCCATGCTGAAATGGCATATGAAGATGATTGCTGAATTTTGATCATTCCATAAAGGAAAGAAAGATTAGATCTAATTTTGATCCAAAATGAGCTCTTATGTCTTTTTGTCTCCCAGTAGAAATTACTGAAACATTTCTATTTCTTATCATACCCTTTGATTTTGACTCATATGAATATTCATTCAAAGAATTCTTCCTTTCCCTATGTTTTCCTTTACCTTTCTCAATTCTTTATATTTTTTTATTAAATTTGATAGTAAAGCAGAAGCAGTATATTAATAGTCTGTCCTTTCTCTTAAATAGTAGCTTTGTGCCAGGGTAATTACAACTTTATTTCTTTTAAGACATGTAGTTGAGAAAAAATATGCAACCTATTATGACATGTGGCGTAATAAAACAAGATCCATAGTTGTGTAACCACAATTTACTTGTTTCAGGATGGTGTACCCATCTATTTTCTTTTATAATTAGGTTGTAAATTTGAACAGGGAAGGCTCTTTGTCATAAATCTATCGAATACCTAGCAGCATACAGTCCAGTTCTGCCTGGAATGTCTTAAAATATCTACCATAAAATAGAAGAATAATAAGTATTGAGGGCTTATTTATAAATACTGTGTTCCATTTGTCTCTTAGCATTTCCCTAACACAAACCAGCAAAAGGCATTACAGTACATAATGATTTTTCCTCCCTGTTCTTGCTCCATGAATGATATGAATTCTCAAGTGATGCATGTCTACTTTCCTGTATGTGACAGAGAGATGACACACTGTAATACACTCGTTTATACTAAGGAATAAGAAATATGGGATTCTACATGCTAGTCAGAAGACTCTCTTGAAAATGGGAACATGGTCCTCTGAAGTAACTTTACTGTCATGATACAATTTAAGCATTTGCATTTTTCCTAGAGGTTCTTAACTTAAGGTTTCAGACATGAGTAAATGGGAGCAACTGCAGTATTCATCCTCTGTACCAAGATAGAGTACTTTTGTCTTTCATGTGACTTGGAAATCAATTTAAATCTCCCCAGAGAAATGTCTGCATATCTATAACTTGGATACTTAATTACTTCTAACCAAGAGGGAAATGCCTTTCTCTCTGTGTCCTGTACTGTTTACCGAAGAAACATATCTAATTATTTCAATCCGCCCTAAAGTGGACTAGTATGTGTTAGTAGCTGGCAGGGGCTTTATGGCTTCAGCCAAAAGCACAATTAAAAAAAAGAAGGAAATAATGATCTTATTTACAGCATTGAGAAAGAAAAATGTTTTCTTCTCACCGTGATTCTGTCAATCTTCCACAAGTTAATATTTATGTTTTTCATAGTTTCCTATCTCAGAAATATCCACCAATGCAAATTGAAAACACTAGTGCTTTGTTTCTTCTGTTCTTGTGTATTTCAGATCTGTCTTTCATTAAGATGACTTTTTTCCACTCACTGTCTATTCAAAAAACTGGTAAAATGAGACAGTGTTTTGCTCTGCTGTTTCTATAAGATAACATAAGCTATTCTGTAACTTTTATTAGTTTAATGGGTTACTAATATGTATTAAAATTAAAGCAAGTTAAACAGTATTTCTAAAATAGTGAACATCCCAGCAATCAAGCCAAAAACTACTAAAGTCTCTTTAATCTGATGAGGATCTCAACAGGCAGATGCAGCAGATTTTCTGTTTTGGTTAAAGCTTTGTGTTTCAGCATTGTGGTGACAGGCTTGGTGCCAATATCTGCTTTAGCTCTGCTTACTAGAGGTACAAAATAAGATTTATGTTTGAAGATCTAATGGATAGGGATCCTACTCTTCTCGGATTAAAAGCCACCACTCTCAGAAACCACTATTTTGTTAAAATAAGGTTACTTTGAAATTACTGATACGAGATTCTTTCAGGTACAGACCAATTTTTTGTTCCTGTTTTTATTCATGTGGTATCTAACACAAAATGCAGAAATAATTTTGGAATTGCCCTTAGGAAGGGACACAAAACCTTATATCTCCTCCACCTCCACTTGAATCCTATCTCCACATTATAATAATAAATATGGATAGTATTTTTGGATAGTATTTTTTTTGCTTCATTTCAACCTCCTTACTTGCTTTCCTGGCTAGATAACATTGTTGAGAGGTGAATATCAAGCATCCTTGTGTGGGAAGACAACTAATCAAGAGTACTTGGGGTTTAGTTTGTCTGGTTTGGGGCTTTTTTTCCCCTAGAAAAATATGCTAGTATTATCTGTGGAATGTTATGTTTCTTGGGTTTTTTAAGCAAGTTCGCAACTGAATTCCCTAAAAAGCAGACTGAAAAAAACCTGTGAAGGCAGTGCTTCTCAAACAGGGAGCAGGGGCTCATAATAGAGACCAAGAGAGGAGCAAGAATGCATTAAGCTGGAACTTTGGCCAATCATTTCATAATGTGGAGCCATGCTTCAGGCAACAGAATACATTAGTGCCTTTTTCTGAAACACTCTCATTAATTTAGATACCCGAAATCATCATAATTTTCACTTTAAAAAAAAAAAGCTTCTGAAAATCTTATCTATTGAGAATAAAAGTATGTATATCTAGCAATTAATTTGAATGCATCATAAATTCCCTTTCTAGTAAACTAAACTGCTATTATACTGAGGTCATTTTAAAGCCAAAATAAGATTAATCTAAGCTTTTCACCATCTGTTCTGCTCAGGAATGCAAAGGAGCACTATGATCCAGTAGCTTTAAGGAGTAAGGTATAAATTACTTAAATACAGCTGTAAGTGAAACAACTTTGGAATGCAACTAAAAGACTCTTGTGTTATATGAGTTAGTCACAGGAAAACATGTTTGCAGCCAGAGAAAGAAGTGGTTGAAAGACAACTTGATGTGATCATAAAAGGTTTTTATTCACTTCCCCGATATTTTGATTAGAAATAAAAATACCTCTCCATCCTAATAACTTTCATTTTAACATGGAAATATTTGAAAGTTTAGTTTAAAAGTATAACTGCAGTATTTTTTGCTGCATTACTGTGTGTTTGGTTGTTTCTTTGGTAGACTGATTACCACTTGACTGTATTTTTGACTCTTTCATGAATCACCAGTATCCCATGTTCAGTCTCAGACTTCTAGTCAACAGTTTTCGTGTTGGTTGATGACAAAACTTAAGACTGTTAACGCCTGACCATTCACTGTGATGACATTATCAGTTCTGAAGTTAATATTGCAGCATTTGTTCTTTTTCTGAGTAGAGAGGTGTTAATTAATTCAAGTTACTAATGTAACATTTTTCACAAAGCATATCATTTGAGATAGTAACCTTATTGAGGACGTGTAGATGATAAAGCATAAAAGTTTTCAACCTGGAAAGGTATAATCTGTCTGTAACATAACTTACACATGAAACCCTAGTTTAGCCGGTCTCAAGTCTTTAATTTCTTTTTTCATTTGGTATTGTGACAATACTTTCTTATAAGTTAAGATTGTGCCTTTGCTTTATTAGGCCTATTGAGAAAAACAAAAATAGCATATACTCTCCTATTACTACAATTGTACATAACAATTCCTCCTAGTTCTATGCATACCTTGAAGTCATATTTCCAAAGACTTTCATTTTATGCTACTCATTTACAGCAACTATCTTCCAGGAAATTCATTTTCATCAGGAAATACACCATACGGCCCCATATTCCCAATATTCAAATTTTATTGTCTTTGAAATTTCCTTCTTCCGAAGGACTATGTCTGTGAATAGTTTTTCACATAGTGCGCTATGAATGTGCAAACCTGACATTTTACTTTAGCAGTTTTTCTAACTCCTCTCATTTACATATATGGATTTTTAATGAAAAGAGTAGACAGACTTTGAATGCCATTACTGAAGATTTTTTTTTAATATCCCTGCCATTTCCAGTAGATCAACAACAGCTATAGGACATATATACTAGCTTTAGAGTTTTTGAATAGCCTCCTAGATGTATCATATAAGTCTGTAAATTCAGACTATGCTGAGTACAGTCTGCTTCTGAAACCCATAAATTACAGTCAGAATCATTCAGACCAAAACCATTATTTCCCTGGACAACTGCTGAAGTCAAGTATATACTATTATTAATTCAAAGTGATTCCTGTGAAATTCTTAACTTTTCAGTGACTTTGAAAAAGCTGCATAATTCATGCTTTAGGTAACTTCATTTAATCATAACTTCACCATTTATTATAAATTAACATTTTAATGACCTGTGCCTAACAAGGCTGTTTAAGGTTTGCAAATTTTCTTCATACTCATATATTTATGTTTGATTGTAGAGTTTTGATTTTTCTCTGGTGTATTCAAAAAGATGAAGGACACAATATTTGTAACTATATGGAATATTAACAACTAGTTTAGGGACAGCATAGTATAAAAGGAAGACAATGAGAATCAGCAGTGGAAAAAAAAAGAGTAGAAAAATGTGTTCGCATTGTTACATACACTTTCTACATGTATATTCTAATATTAATAATATTGTCGAGCTTTTACAGTCTGACAAAGATACTAGCAAATCAATGATATTTACAGCTAAATATTGAATACATTCTAATTTCTAAATAGCATGAGAGTAGTTGTGTGATGTGTGCACATACAAAACCAGTAGCTGGCTGTGCAAAATACAGAGTTCATGCCTTTTTAATGTCAGAGACATGAGCAGTGAATCAGGTTTTGGTTTTGTTATTGTTGTTTTAATTTAGGGTTTTTTGGTTTGGTTTTTTTTAGGGGATTGTGGGGGTTTCTGTTTCTTCTTTGTCTCTTCAGCCAGTGTTATTGCAAAATGCTGCTTCCCAGAATTTCTAAATCAACTAAAAGCTAAGAAATAGTTCTGATATTGAGTTAATTCTGTGATTAGATGTTCAGAGACAGCTAGGTGCTTGTAAAAGCATATCTTAGATGAAAAGCAACCACTTTTGGCTTTTATACTGTATTTTTAAATAACTTGAAGACAATGATTGGCAGACCTACTTTGCTATTTCCAACTTTTCAAAGCTGGATTTTTTTTTCATATCCAATTTGGGCTTTCTTTCAATTATTTTGGGACTTAATAAATATTCAAATAAATAATTGCATACTTCTCCAGAAAGAATGATGAGGTGAAAATAAAAAAAACACTAAGCCTTTCTGCTTCCTTAGCAAAGTTTATACAGTACAAATATGTTTTCATTTTAGCAGAGACATCATCATTCCTTTAGGGGTGGAGAAACTCCAGCAATTTTTGACAGCTTCATCACAAGGAAGAACCTCTAGAGTCTGAAACCTCTGTCCAGTATGTCTGTGATAGAATACATTAACATATGATTTTCTTTCTCTTTGAAGTTATGGGAGTATTTTGGCTAGATATGATTGAAAAGAACTTAAAGTGTTACAAAATAAGATGTCTCTGTTCTCCAGAGCATGACCTAAAAATGTAGGTGCAGCAATTAGCCTGGAAGATTTTTCTCCTTCTGTCTAGGACATTTTCAAATTCAATTTACAAAAACAGTAGACAAGTAACATAAAACTTTTTCTTAAATAGGACTTTAGTGAAAGTAACTATAGCATCCAATGATCTTTTGTTGCTGAAGCTGTTTGCAGGAATATCAACCCTAGTTTCTGGGTAGTGCAATTATCTTTGTGGAAGATTAATAAAAGTTTTCAACACTGTTCTTTGTCTTCGGTATCATTAAGATTCATGTTAATCTTACACAGCTGCTAATAAGTTTCCAAGTATATCCATGACATTTATGAATCTTAAACTGGAGATTGGTAGTAATTGAAGAAGTTCCTCTGTATTGGGCCAAGATGTGTGAAATTCGCTTGTTTCAGAGAAATATCTCAGTCCCAAAATTTAGTGTCAGCTGAATCACATTTTGGAATGGGAATAGTTGTTACATTAAGTTATTGCCTGAAGGTTCTCCTTATGTCCTAACCTTCAGAGCTTAAGACAATCCATCCCTGGTTAGTAGATATAACTCCATGAGTTTATGGAAGCACTCCAATTCAAATATTAACTTCCAAACAACAGAGAAAGGCAGAGCTCGGAGTGAACATTGCCTGATTCCAAAGAAGAAAAGAACTTTCAAAGTGATGACTAAAATTCATGGTAATTTGAAACTTTTACTGGGAATATTTACATCAGAAAATCGCTTACTTTGCATCCAAGTTCAGCATTTATCAGGTTTAGTATCTTTATTATTGGATTTGAATTCAGTTAATTACCTAAATTTACATATTTTTTTTCTTCAGTTTAATTTTGCAGGAAAAAACCACTGAATTTTAACGCTCAAAATCCCAAATTGTAATTCAAAACCAATTCCATATATACAAAAATATTTTATAGGTAATATTCCTTTTCCTATTCTTCTCATTTTTTACTTTGAAAAGATTTAAAAGGACCCTACTCTCAAAACAATTACAGACAAACCACACTTGACTTTCTCAGACAACAGGAATTCATAAAACTGAATTCTTTTCCCTGGGACTGTCTTGTATGGCTTGAAAGGGGGTATTGTTTATTCAAAGATGACTTTAAAAGACATTTTACAAAATACCTCGGAGTTTGAGTGCTGAAGACACTGTTTTGAACATCCACAAAATTTATGGGTTTTTGTCTTCTTCTTTTTAGCCCAATTTCATTAAGAGTTTGTGAAATCACTTATCCCTTTGTCATTCCCTTTTTTTCTAATAACCCTTTACCTGCTGTCCAATTCAAACTAAATTTGACACAGAGCTACAGAGTTCCAAACCAGTGTGTGGTTCTGATTTTTTAAAATTCACAGGCAGGTAAAAAGAAAAGTATAAACCATACTGAAAGAAAAGCTGCTTCAGGAGCTCAGGAGTTGTCTGTTCTTTCTGAATTCTGGGATGACTGGGGTTAACATGAACCTTGGCAATTCCTGTTCACTCCTGCCAAGGTGATAGGTGGGAAAAGGGCATAGAACGAATCAGAAATATACACGAGGTAGGCAAGAAGAAAGGTGTAAACTGAAGACGTCACAAAGCAGATGTGTCGTAGGTAGAAACAACACAAATCCCCGGGAAAATAGTTAGGTTTGTTTCATTGTTCACAAAAAAAAAGTGACAAATCAAAGTTGTTTTTTAACTTTCCACTCTTATAAATGCTTTTGAGAGAATACTGAGAAAAAAATAAAGTGATCCTTATGAGTTGGTTAGAACTTGATAAGGAATAAATGCTGGTAAACTCAAGCGTGATGTGATTATATAAGGTGTTAGGGTACAATACATTGTGATTCAAGGACGTAATCACACATATGACTGTTTCTGTCTTTCTTCCGCATATGAAACATTGTCAGAACCTTTGAAAAAAATCTGGAGCTGCAAGCTGCTGAAAAGCACTTTGGTGCATAGCAGGTGCAGGTGAACTAAAGGTCAAAATCTGCTTAATGTGCACTGGCACTTCGTTATGATTTGATGTAGATACAAGTAAACACATTTGAGCAGGATCTAGTATATGATCAAAGCCAAATGCACATGGGTTTAAAGTTTTTGAAGTTCATAAAATCTTAATAAACATTTTTTCCCCTTTTGAGAATCTGGTGTTTTCATAGTGCTTATTTGTTCTTCTGAACCCAGCTATTTGATTCCAATTTTTGCTATTCCCAAAAGCTGCATTAGAAAATCTTTGTAACAAGTTAATAATTTTGCCAATCTGGCTGACAAATGCATGAGTTTTGGCCTATTTTGGATTTTTTTTAGGTTAGATGTAATTTGATTAAAATTAGGTTTTCTGAAACAGACAGTAGCTTTTAATTTTGAACAAAAATCTTACTGAGATAGTATTAACCGCAGGATTTTAGATCTAGAACCATAAAAATACTATGGCCAGCAGATACATCTGCCTGTTGTATTTGGGTGACCATCTAGGCCAACCTCTTGCCCAAAGTAGGGCTGAATTCAGAGCTACAGACAGATTTCCCTTTGTCTTTTTGGGCCAAACCTTGAGTTTCTTAAGGGCAAGATTCCACTGCATCTCTGGAGAAGCTGGTGTGTGTTTAATCACTCACAGTGTGAAGAGGTTTTTCTTTATATTTAATCATAATTTTCATTCTGTCAATTTGTGCCTATTGCATCTTGTCTTGTGCATGACAACAAGGAAGCTGGTATCTAATAGTTGATTTTCTAGTTTAAACTGCTCATTCTAACTTCCTCTCTTTAGTAGTTAGAAACAGATATTGACACATTCAGTGATGCCAGTCAGTCATCTCCAGCACTGCCTCAGTGAGCTGAATCTACTCTGACAGTGCCCATTTCTCTGACTGTTGTTGAAATACAGGTTAGTTTTAAATAACTCTTTCTGGTAGGACAGGTTTAAACTAAGCTGAATACTAGTGCTTCACTGGGATCCAGAAGACATCTACATTTATTTCTACCTTTATATATTTTTACATATTTATGACTTTTATAATTCAATCATCAATGTTATATTAGGATAATGAGTAATACTTCTTTTATTTGCATATGGATTCTTTTACTTCTTGTATTGATTTTCTCTCTTTTGACTGTAAGTGTTCTGATTCTATTCAAATATGGTCTGTCAATAAGTATTGAGAAAGTCTTGTCTTTTGTGTGTGAAGGGTCAAATTAATGATTAAAAATTCTGAAGCTTAGAGGGGGAGTTTCATCATAAGGCTTATAAAACCTTTAACAAGGCTACTAAATAAATAAAGATATGTCAGTTTTCCATTTTTGAGTATTAGAAGATTGGAATGTTTTAATAAAGGACCTTCATGGTTTAGAGGCACAAAAAATTTTAGCATGGATTAACTTTAGCTGGGAGAACCTAGAAAGACCTGTTTTGACTGACGATGAAGTAGCCATTCAATTCTCATGTCTTCAGTTAGAAAACTGCAATTGTCGTAGCCATTGTGCCATAGATAAATTTTCAGTGATGCACTGATAATCAGTGTGTTTATAGGATGACAGGTGACTGTATTCACTTAAGCACAATAAGTACCTCTTATTAGCCACAATAAGAAAAAGTGCTCATTTATATTAATTTGATTTTTTTCTATTCTCCTATATGTTTTCTTCAAAACTTTGTCTGAAAATGAAAAATATATTACAAAGCAGGAAATATAAAATATTTGAACTAAAGGAAGAAGATTAAAAGAAAAAAAGTGACTTTTGATTGTTCTTGTCAGACTATAGATTCAATTTCCAAATATTTTTCCTCAGTATGTCCTAAATATGTCTAATCCAGACAGTTTACTTAAATTTTGGTTTTTGGTCTGCTGTTTTCCAGTGTTTCTAGTATATTGGCCAAGATGAACCTAAAATATGTTATAGGAAATATCTAAAATGTGTTATAGGAAAGCATCTTCAAAATCACTGTGGTTATTATACTAAATGAAGTGATGGAGGATTCTTTGTCACAATACACTAGTTGGTCTCTCACACATACTGTATTTCTAGGAAACACCAGTAACTCTTATTCACTTTATTTATCTACTTTCACTTGAAATTATAATTATATTTTGAAATAGAACTCTTCATTGTCATACTTACATGAAAGGGGCTGCCTCTGTTGATAGCCTTTGTAAAGATGTTTCATGGTCATAATACATAATATACACCCCTGCTTTTGAGAAATTAAATTTATAATGGATTTTTTTTAGTGAAAGGCATATGACATGGGACATATAATATTTTAAGTGTACTAGCAATAGATTTTATGTATCCTAAGAACACTTTTTCTTAGTAAATTACTCACTCAAGGTAAATTATGAGAAACCAAAGTTGACATTTTTATAGGGTTTACAGACAGAGGTATGATGTAAAAGATATATGATTCTTTACAGAATCTGAATTCAAGACAGAGTGAAAATATCTATATGCACTCAGATTATAAGATTGTATTTTTATGCATGTAAGAGTGGGATTAATTTTTGTTTGAAGAATACAAGGGTTATGTTTCAGCATTTAATTTTAGTTGAACTTCTTCATTTTTATATCATTTTTTTATTCCTCTCCTGAATTTACCTAAAGAAAGGTAATGGAAAAGTTTGCTTTTGATTAAAAGAGTAAAATCAATATCTCTTGTTCTCTTATATTTTTCCTGTCTTGCTGTAGGTTTAGTGAAATATCCGAAGTAAAGCAATATAGGCAATGATAAATAGAAGGACGGCTAGAACTGCAATCATTGCTGATAGAGTCTTTGTCATCTTTCTTATAAGTTAGTCATGTAACATGGGGAAAAACCTGGCTTCAGTTTTCTTTTCTGTCATAGGAAATATGAGTCTTTCACATCCTAAACATACATCCTCTTGTCTGATCTTACATTTTCCTCCTGATCTTCCAGTTCAATAATTGTTGCTCTTGTAGCCCCTTGGAACAAATGAAATTGATTCCAAGAAAACTATCTGGAGAAAATGATCTGAAGTTGCTAGTAATTTTGATGTTACTGAGGCTGCAATGTTACAGAGTTCAATTTTCTTCAAAACTTATTTCAAGTTTGTATGTTGGAGTCTTTGAGAGACAATCAAGTTTAAAAAAAAAAAAAAATCCCAGCAATGCAGCAAAGTTCAGGGAACTTAGAAGTGATGAAGTTTCCAGATTCTGCTGTCAGTGTGAAATTCCTCTTCAGAAGTCTGTCTATGCATTGCATTCAGGTTTGGTAACTGATATATGGAACAGGAGAAAAATTACACTGAATATCCAATTTTGACTGTGGTTTCATATTTTCTTTTTCTGTGTTTGCTTTCAGATTTGTTTAAAATATAATATAGCTGGAAAGAAGTGTTAACAATGCAGAAAAAAAATTAATATAGACTAGAATATCAGCCTAGAAAAGCACAACAGACTAGAGAAGAATATCATTAGAGAAGCAGTTAATTCCAGTAAAGTAATTGAGGCAGAGATTTTTTTTTTTCTTTTTTTTAAAATCTAATATAACTCTGGATGACATTTCGTAATTTCCAAGAACAGGTTTATCAAAATAGTCTTGATCCATCTGGTAACAAGGAATAACATAGATAGGAACAGGTAGATTCATCAGATCAATGCTTGGCTCCAAGGTTGGTGTCATCAGAAAAATTTGGGGTTTTTTGACCATGGCATAATCTACTCAACACCTAGTCTATTGACACCTGACAGGATGCACCTTTCTTATAGGGGGAAAAAGAGCTCTAGCACAGGAGCTAGTCAGGCTCATTGATACAGCTTTAAATTATCTTGGAAGGGGGAAAGAGACAAAACTTGTCCTGGTAGATGGCAAGTTGAGCATGAGTCAGCAGTGCCTTGGCAGCCAGGAGGGCCAACC